>SNQJ01S0020013.1:144316-154481 GCA_010110895.2 Picea sitchensis
CTTGGTTGACTATCATGATCTTTTAATGTTTCTTATTCTTTCTAGTTTAGAGTGCTTAGGGATTGTTGTTTAAATTCTCATCTTTCGACGGTTATTTACTTGACTTTTCCCTAGTTGACTATTTTTTTATTATCAAGAGTCTACCTACTAGACAAGATGGTTTTCAAATAAATTCCTGCTTAATGTCACCCATAAGGGTTTTTACCATTATAATTTTATTATATACATACATACATACATATGTATGTATGTATACCTTAGATAATATTTTTCCTTCTATAGGTATGTATGTATGTATATGACTTGGACAATCTCTTTCCTTCTCTGTTGTTTTGACTTATTTATTTCTACAATGTCAATGTTCTTGTCATCGTCTTGCTTTTTTGCCACATCCTTCATCTCTTCCTTTCTGGTCTAGGTTGACTGTCATGATCCTTGAATTTTTTTTCATCTTGCTAGTTTAAAGTGGTTAGGGATTGTCGTTTAAATTCCAATCTTTCAATGGATATTTACTTGACTTTTCTCCAGTTGACTAATTTTATTTATTTATTTTTTATTTTTTATATATCAAGAATCTACCTACTAGACAAGCTGTTTTTTAAGTAAATTCTTGCTTAATGTCACCCATAAGGGTTTTTACCATTATAATTTTATTACATACATACATACATACACACATACATGTGTGTATATGTATGCATGTATGCATATTTTCAATAACCTTCCCACCATCTAACTAGTTTTCAGACAATTCTCGCCCAATGGCACCCCTAAGGGTTTTCAACATGGGGCTTCATCTTTTTTGTTTTCATGGATGGTACTACTTAAGTCAGACACCATTGAATACTTTGCTAAGTGGATTCCCTTGGAGTGTTTGAAGTTGTACAAATATAGTCAACCTGATCTCTTTAATCACGTATGTCCCTAACCAATCTGTTTCTAGTTTTCATGGCTTAACTTTTACTTTTCTATCATATGAAAGTATCACATATCCAATGTCGATCTCCTTTTTCCTTAATTTTCTATCATGCCATGTATTTTTTTGTTGCTTTTGTACTTCTTGGTGGTGGAGTGTAGCCATTCTTTCTTCCTCAATCTTGTTTAACCATGCATTTGGTCCTCCTTGGCCTTTGTCGAGTCATATTGTAGTACTAAGGCTACTCTTTCTGCTTTGGCTTTGAAATGTAGAGTGATCACAACTTCCTGTCCATAAACCAAATTTAAAGGTCTTTGACCAATGGACCTTTTATATGCAATTCTATATGCCCATAGGATATTAGGTACCTTATCATCGTAATCATGTCTATCAATCTTGCATATATTTGTAAGACCTTTGTTTAGGGTTTTATTGGAGGACTCTATTGCTCCATTTTCTTGTGGATGATAGGGTGAACTCTTCCTATGGTCAATCGAGAATTAATCCATTAATATTTTTATGGTACCATTCACAAAGTGAGTTCCTTGATCACTTATTATTGTTAGTGGGCATCAAAACATTGTGATGATATTTTCATAAATACATTTTGTTACCACCTATTTTTTGTAGGTCTCAATTGGTTTTTCCTCTTCCCATTTGGTTAAGTATTTATTGTTGTGATGATGTATCTTGCTCATGTCCCTTTTCTTCTTTTTGGGAAAGGTCCCACAAAGTTGATGGTCCAAATTTCAAAGGTGATGCTTGGATTGACTGACTGCAAATAAATTCATCCTTCCACAATGGTTGACCCATCCTTTGGCATTTTCCACACTTATTTACTTTTTCTTTGCAATCCTTATGCAGTTTGGGTTTCCATAATCTTTCTTTCAATATTTTTTTGGCCATAGTATCTACACAGAAGTGGCCTCCCGTAGGAATAACATGTGCCTCCTCAATTATACTTTCTATTTCATGTTCTAAGACACATATTATTAATACATCATCTGGTATTTGGTACACTTTCAGGGGCCTTTTCTTCATGCAAAAATTGGAAAATTTCTACCAGTGGTTTAGGTGTAGCCTCAACTTTAAATAGGTGAGCATATGTCTATTCACGTGACTTCTTCCCTTATTTCTACTCTTTTTTTTTTTGCATTATAGAAATCATTTATATTAATATAGAACATAAAAGAGTATAACCAACCCTGTCAGTGGCCTACCACCTGGGAAACCAATACCACTGTAGGTAAAAAAAAACACTATTGCTTTTGTTGCCTTACATATCTAATAGTAGATTCGAAAGTTTGAGAGATTATATCTATGATTTTATAAACTACTGAAAAAAAAATAAAAAAAAAATCCATATAATATGGTTTTGAAGGTGTTATCGGACAAATCAATAAGTGCGTACACAAAATGATCTCCCTAGTTTCACCCCAAAACTAGAACAAAACAAGACAAAATATAAAACTTTCCCTAAGTTTTAATCATCAAGCATACTAACTAACAAGAGATAGATGACATACCTTTTAAATGTTGTTTGTCCTCGCTAGTGTCATCCTTGCTCCATTCCAATGCTTATAGGACGATGAACCTGTAAAAAGACACAAGCCAACGAAGTGAAAGCAACAACACATACTCAACAAAAGCTATGTATGTGATCAAGGAGTCATACAATAAAATAAGGACAATTTTATGAGAAAGAAATATATTACTGTATTAGAAATATGAAAGGGAGAATACAACCAATGCCTTGATGTTGTAAGGTCCCTTCCAACAGTTCCTTGCTTCCCACACACTTTTTATCCACGGATTCTGAGTTCAACAATCTATCTTGACAAAGCAAATCTCAAAGCTACAAAAATTACTCAAGCTCACACCAAAAGCTAGCCAACTTTCCCAAGCTCCAAATCCAACCTTCTCCATGAGAGCTCCTCTCCTTTTATAAGTTGAAGAGGATAAGGTGAGGAGGTTAGGATGATCCCACTAAATCAGAAAAGCGAGTAAGATCCAAACCGATCAGAGGCCACCTCACCAGAGAAGCTTCTCCTTCTAGAAGCATCGAGAAGATGCTCGTTTTTACCACGTACGAAAATCGTCACACCCTTATAACTGAGAAGAGTGCGATGATGTCACATGCCAAGTTTAGTACAACAAGCGATGATCTGGGATCGTCGCACCCCTAACATTAGGTAGGGTGCGATGATCCTCCTTAATAGGGTTTTTACAAAGAAAAATACAACTTCTTCTCTCAGGCAAAGTTCTTCTCCCTTCTTTCTTCAGGAATTCAAGCCATTGATCCTTCTAAAGATAAAGGATAGGTTTACATCATTAATGGTCATAAGGGTGACGAAAATACTTTGTCGAGTGTGTGTAGGGAACAAGGAACATGTCGGTTGAAAACCTACCAACAAACAAGGAAATACAGTACAATAATATATCAGCACTGAGGTAGGAATTCCCATACTCAGAATACAAATGACTCAAAGCATAATTGTCGACATGCAAAGATTCATGTCAAGTAAGACAGACCATGGCCACCAAACATACACTGTGGATCCATGCCATTATGACTCAAATATGAACATAGCCACCAAAAATACACTGTGGATCTATGTGTTAAAGACTCAAATTTGAACATAGCCATGAGACATACATTGTGGATCTATGCAACAATACAATCTGAATATACTCCAATGAAAAATGAATATGTCAGAAAAGATCCAGGGTATTCATCTCCACCACTCTATAGTATGAATCTAACCATGCGAATACATGTGATGAAGTCGAACATGGTAGAAACCACTTGATTACCGATCATTAATGAAGACCGTTAACAAGTGTGAGGGAAATCACCATTAATGTCAATGACTCCCAAGGTACTCTAGTACAATCCAACGGATGTGAATCAATGAGTTGAAGTCGAACACTCGGCGAAATCTCCCGATCAGGGGTCAATAATGAAAACCCACAGTCGAAAGCGAGGAAACCTACCATTGAGGCATCCAAGTTCCAAGGTACCAATTAGTTTCTAAGTCTAATTCCTGGATAATGAGTTGGAGTCGACAGAAAAAGACTCATCACAGGAGGGCCTTAATGTATCCCCCATCAATGACACGAAATGGGTAAAAATATTTGAGGTATATTAGAGTAACAAGTGATTCAGGAATGACTCAGGGATGACCGACACAATAGAAGGCTTAAGGACTGCAGAAATGGCTGGCGCAATATTTTTGGGTTGAACTTCTCTTTGAACATATTGACGACACAACAATTGTATTGACAACATTGACTCAAAAAAATGGATCACAGACCAAAATGTAATCTTATAAAGGAGTATGATCAAGAGACAAGCGGATTTTCCAACCTAGACACAAAGCGAATGAAAGGGTGTCATGTTCAAAAGTGACTCTTCCATAGAATACATGTTTAGATATATTTATTTCCCAATTTCCCCCCACCATTTCTGGCGAGTACCTCTTTATTTTTATACAATCTTGAGGAGGATAACATATGCTTGAACTGTAAGCTCATCCTTCGGATGAGTCCCTAAGAGTATGTTTAATGAACCCTAGGAAGGAGTGGTTAGGTCCCATATGGGCCTTTAGATGTTTGTTTTACGAGTCCAAGGAAAGAAAACTAAATGGTTTTTCATATTTAGAGAGTCTGAAAAACACTTAAAGGAAACTCCAAAATGTCCTTTTTCGTAAATTAATCTGACAAGATTGAAAAGTGATAACCTGCCGCTCATCAAATGTTTTCTTCAAATACTTTTATGAGCGTGAAAAGAACAAGATCACTCGACAATATTTTCATGTTTAGAGAGTCTGAAAAGAGCTTAAAGGGAACTCCAGGGGGTTCCTTTTTTGTATAACCTTTACGAGTCTGAAAAAGTGATAAAAGTTTACTCGGTTACATTCTTAGGTATTTATGAGCACGATAAATAACAAAGATTGAGCTCAGGATTTTTTTCATTTTTACGTAGGGCTCGAGTCGATCTGTTTTATTTTTTAACGAGCTTGATACAGGAGAAGAACTATGCTTATAGGCTCTATTTCGTTTTTTAACTAGGTTGCCACAAAGACGCAAAACTATCCTCGTGAATACAGGTTTAATCCTTAGACCTCTGTTTCATTTTTTAATGAGCTTGACACAGAAACTAGAACTATGCTCCTAAGCTCTGTTTCATTTCTTAACTAGGTTGCTACATAGATGCGAAAACTATCCTCACATCTGGTTTCAATTTTTAATGAGCTTTAAATCAGAAAACCATGCTCAAAGTTGGTTTCATTTTTTAATGAGCTTGAAATCAGAAAACCATGCTCAAATTTGGTTTCATTTTTTAATTAGCATGAAATAAAAAAACCATGCTCAAAAATCTCTTCTTTATCATGGCTTCCAAGAGGACAATGCTCTGGAAGGAAACCATGTTAAGGGATAAAACTCGGTCATGGCCTCTAAGAGATCTTCACTCGATGGAAGAAACACACTCTGGAAGGAACACATGTCGAGGGCCGCGATAGGGGTAAGGAGATCAGCCTCCAATAGCCCTACCGAAGAGATGACCATGTCAACTACCAGATCCAAGTCATAAGAGATTGAGCTTACAATGAGAGGCTCATTTTTATCGACAACTGAAAGCATGGGAGACAACGCCACATAATTGACTTGTGGCGGGGGTGATACTATCTGCATATAAGAACTGTTTAGGGAGGTCATTGAGTTGATGGTCAAGTGAGGTCCAATGAAGGAAAGTTGATCAATAGTCACAATTCTTCCATCGTGAGGGAAATATATCACACGAAAAAGAGTGGACACGATAGCTTTCAAGGCATAGACATAATCTCGCGCAAGGAGTAAATCAAAATCCAAGGGGTCTTGGACTACCATGACGTCAATAAAGATAGTTTTCCCTCCCAAAGTTACAGGAAACTAAGGAAGGGTCCCTAAAGGTTGACCAGTTCTTCTGTTAAAATCTAACAGATTCTGCGTAACCAACACAAGTTGAGGATAACCCAAAGATTTCCAAGCAATAAAGGATAAAATAATAATAGATGCACCTTCATCTATCAATGTCTGAGGAACGTCCCGACCAAAAACCTGCACTGTAATCTTGAAAGGAATATGAGAGGGAAGATGAGGTCCAGTTAGCGCACCCCAATCAAAAAGGATGGACTCATTACTTGGAGGGGGTTCCACGAGAGAAGGAGGAATGGCCCCTAGCACAATAGAATCTGTATCAACGAGAAAAATGTGGGCTATATCAGGTTTACTCTCTAGCAGGATAGTATGATCGATTGATGATGACATCAAATAGACCACTTGGGTTTCATTCTCTAACGGGAGAATGGGGTTGACAGGTGGAAACAAATCGACCAATTGGGTTTCACTCTCTGACAGGAGAGTGGGATCGACCAAGGATGGGATCAGATCAACCAGTTTGTCAACTGGTTCAACTAAGGATGTGACCAGATTAACTACATGATCAACTGGAATGACCAATGAAGGGACCGGATTGATCATTCCATCAACTACAAGTGGGTTGAGAGTAATCTTGCGATAATCAGCTGGAACTTGAGGTTGGAAAATAGTCATGTCTTCCAGTAATTTCGAGGCTTCGTCCATACTGGGGAAAAGGTGAGTTTGATGAATCCCTCTGCATAACCTACACGAGAACTTGACTCTACTTTTCTTCTTCCCAATGATATCTTGACTAGTTGACGGGAGGTCATCAACATGTTGTTCAGAGGCTGACGATATGGGATGGCGAGGGTGTGTAGACCATGCTTCTATAACCTTGGATANTAACCTACACGAGAACTTGACTCTACTTTTCTTCTTCCCAATGATATCTTGACTAGTTGACGGGAGGTCATCAACATGTTGTTCAGAGGCTGACGATATGGGATGGCGAGGGTGTGTAGACCATGCTTCTATAACCTTGGATATACTAGGTAAATCCTTAAGAATATGGCTACCCTTACAAAGCTTGCAAGGGTACTTGGGTTTATGGGTGGTTTGGGTGATCTCGACATCATCAACACTCCCAACATGATTATCAGTAACTGGTGATTTTCGAACATGTCTAGAAGTGGTTGGAAGTTTAGACCCTTGCTTATTTTTCTTCTTCTTCTTATCCACCAGGTTACTAGCTTTAGAGCTTTCACTAGGCAAAGAAGATGAAAAGGACGAAGACCTTGCAAGTGAAGAAGGTGAAGAAGATCTTACTGGTGAAGACGGTGAAGGATCAACATGAGGTTGATGTTCTTGGGGGGAAGTGCTTACAACCGAAGCTCTTTCTGCATTCAGGATTACCGGAGTGGAAAACAACCATACCGACAATCCAATTGTGAGACCTGGAAGGCTCAAAGTAGCGATTTAAGGAGGACCAATGTTTCCGTAAGAAGGAAAAAAAAAGGGTTGCCCCGGAGCAGGGTTTCCTTCATTGGTCGTTCTGGGTACCGACGCCATTAAACACAGATCCAACCTAGTGTCTTCTAGGGAAAACAAACAACACATGCTAAAAAAAAGAAGTAAGAAAACAAACAAAACCTTCTCACAATGAACGCACTAGTTGGTGATGAAATCCAATGTCGCAAGAACAATGTAAGAAGGGGCTGAGATGGAGTGGGTGGAAAAGTTACGTTGACAACCTGCTTAATAGACTTACGCCTTGGTGCAAGCTCCCACACATAATTGTGGGTATACCCTCCAAGGAGACCGAGTGAGATTGGCCAACGTTGATTCCAGGTATTGTGAATACTTGCCCCTCCATAGTCACCTTGTGTAAAGACTCTAAAGAGATAGGACAGTAAGGTTACCGATTATGACAATGATGCCTGGGGAAATAGTCGACAGTCTGATCCATGCACAAAGGCAGGGTATCTAAGCCCGAAATCAACTTGAGAAGGTACCCACAGGATTTTATTCTCAAGTGACCCCCAACAATACGCACAATCTCTACACTAAGACCAACAAAGCAGGGTGGGTAACTCTACTAGTCCTAATGCGACCTCGTGATTGATGCTTGTGTTAGAAGGGATTCCAAGGACAAAATGTAGAAAGTGTATTTGAACTCTCCCTATCACAAGATGCGATGTTTGTTTGCAGCTTTGGGAAGTTATCTTTCACACCTATTCCAAATCCCTACAACTAATCTAATGTAGGTTTGCTACCAGAAAATATAAAAATGTCTAATCAATTTTTATAAGCGCTTTATTTTAAGGATGTTGTTACTCAAGAGGAAAATGGCATGGACTAAATGATGTTTTGACCGACTCTAAACAATGAAAAGAAATGGGAATGAAAATATTTCACTTCGATGAAAGCTATATTACGAGAAGGAGAAAACGTTTATCATTTCCAGATGCACAATGTCCCAAAATTTTATTAAAATCATCAATATCAAGAACTTTAAGAAATGAGCCAAAGAGACTGTACACCAATACACGATTCTTGCACCCCCCCCAGCCATGAGGGGGAATTGTTTTTAAGAATTCAAGACCAAAAATGTCAAAAACCATGCAATTTCGCTACTTCAAATGCAAAGATTCCCCCAAACTAATGCAAAACAAGAAATTAAAATTTTTTGTTTCAAAATAGCTAAAAGAAAATTCAAAGCTATCAAGTTGATTGTAATCAAACCCAACAAATCACCCCAAAACCATATCTAATATCTGTGCAAGAAAAACCATCAAAAATCATTTTTTTTCACAATCGTCGCAAGCTGTAGACTAACACAACGCGATGATCCTTGATCGTCGCAGGCTAGAGAACAAATACAGTGCGATGACATCACACTGTGTCAAAAGGTAGGGTGCGTCGATCCTAGATCGTCACACTGTCTCTCAAAGTAGAGTGCGATGATCAAAGGAAAAATGGAAAAAATAAAAAGCAAGAAAGTTTTTCCAGTGAAGTTAAACAGTTAGAGAGTCAATCTAGATCTCCCAATGACTTAGAAAACAAAACCCAAGAAATCAAAGAAAGAAATAAATACTACTAGGAAAACAAACTGATCCCCAGTATGGTTGCCAATTTTTTTATCGGACAAATCAGTAAGTGCGGACACAAACTGATCTCCCTAGTTTCATCCCGAAACTAGAACAAAACAAGACATAATTTAAAACTTTCCCTAAGTTTTAATCATCAAGCATACTAACCAACAAGAGATAAATGACATACCTTTTAAATGTCGTTTTTCCTCCCTAGTGTCATCCCCGCTCCATTCCAAGGATTATAGGATGTTGAACCTGTAAAAAGACACAAGCCAATGAAGTGAAAGCAACAACATATACTCAAGAAAACCTATGTATGTGATCAAGGAGTCATACAATAAAATAGGGACAATTTTATGGGAAAGAAATATATTACTGTATTAGAAATATTAAAGGGAGAATACAACCAATGCCTTGATGTTGTAATGTCCCTTCCAACAGTTCCTTGCTTCCCACACACTTCTGCTCCACAGATTCTGAGTTAGACAATTTATCTTGACAAAGCAAAGCTCAAAGCTACAAAAATTACTCAATCTCACACCAAAATCTAGCCAACTTTCCCAAGCTCCAAATCCAACCTTCTCCATGAGAGATCCTCTCCTTTTATAAGATGAATAGGATAAGGTGAGGAGGTTAGGATGATCCCACTAAATCAGAAAAGCAAGTAAGATCCAAACCGATCTGAGGCCACCTCACCAGAGAATCTTCTCCTTCTAGAAGCATCGAGAAGATGCTTGTTTTTCCCACGTACGAAAATTGTCACACCCCTATAACTGAGCAGAGTGTGACAACGTCGTAGGCCAAGTATAGTACAACAAGCGAGGATCTGGGATTGTGGGATTTAACCCAATGGCCCATGTTCCCGAGCTTGCCATGGTTGTTGGTCAATATAGATTTCATTGTCTTTATCCAACAAAATGGGGTTTGATAGGGTCCCTTTGGAATTTATGACTTCATCATTTCCCTCCTTAAAGTCCTAATTTTCTTCATAATTGTGCACTATAATCTCAATATTGAAAACTTCCTTGCTAAGGGCAATCAAATTTTCTCTCCATCACACTCAACCTGTGAAAAATATCTTGGTATTAGATACCTTTATCCTCCACTATCTATTCTATGAAGGATTTATTCATCCAATATAGCTTAAGCAACTTAAATATCTTTGTATCACAAGTTATAGAATATCTTGGGTTAGGTATCCAACCTTCAAACTATGCTTCCACTTGATCTTTGGACAATTTTTTCTTTTCTTTGT
>SNQJ01S0020014.1:0-10958 GCA_010110895.2 Picea sitchensis
ATGTAATTCCAGACGTTTTCTGCACTCTATTTTGGGATGGCTTCATCCTCATTGTGGAATTAGAATTCATATTGAGTATGTTCTATGCTAAAAAAATTATACATTATCCTTGTTTGAAGTTGAATGACAAAGTCTTTAGTTGAGATTATTTAGAAATTTAACAATGCATTGTTCGCTGGTAAGTGAGGGTGTTAGTCTCGAAACTTTATTATGAGTCTTTATTCAATTTCATTTAAATCCAAATAAATTCATCTGATGAGATCTCGGTTGAAATTCATTCTAGGTCTGAACTATGTCATTTTCCTATTAACGCTTTTGTCAATTCAATTTTGTTGTAATATGATCTCTGTTGAATTTCATCAAATTTGATTTTATATCATGTTTTTCCTCTAACGATTTTGTTGATATATATGAAGTAGGTAGTATGAATGTATGTGTTAAATTGTAGATAAATCCAAAATCCCGAGGATTGAGGGAAACCTATTAAAGTCTCTGGAATTTGAATTTTAGTATGTAGCGCATTAGCCCTAATCTTTCCTTGACAAAGTTATACATGTGACCATGGGCATTAACCTAGGGCTAACCAAAAGTGGGCACTACTCAAAGCTCTGAAACTCCAGTGCTCCGAAGGTTTTTAACTTCAACACTCCTTTCCACCTGAAGTGATTACCAACTGAATTCGATTGTAAATTGAGTTGACCGACAGTTTTAGGTTAACCCTAAAATTTTATGTACCTTCATCGATGATGATATATTTAATCGAATGGATGGAGGATATTCTCCTCACGCGAGAATATACGGTGGAGAACAACTCCGGAACTCCGAGCTTCAGGGATTTTCTTCGCTTTCATAACCTTAGATCGTTTCTCCCGGATCCCCGAACTTTCGAAGGGCTCAAAGATATGACGGCTTACAATCCTCGTTAGATCAATGGTGGTCATCCACTCTGGAGCTCATAAACTTCAGGAGTTTCTCATCTTTTTGCAACAACGACTTTATTTTTTCGAAGTACCAAATTCTAATTAACTAAGAGATTAACAGTTACCACACCTTACTCAAATCTATGACTAAAAGAAGCTCTAGGGCTTCGGGGTTCAAACTTTTTTGCAGCTACAACTCAAATTAGCTCTGAATTAGTGAAGGTCGAACCCAGATATCTAATGTTCCTTTATTAACCGTCGACAACGGTCAGGATTAATTCTGGGCTACGAAAGTTTGATATTTTTCTCACCAAAATAACTTTCACTCACCAACTCCTGAATGGTAGAATTATGAATACTTGGAATATACAGACATGTGCACCCAACATTGACAGTAAGGATTTACTACGGACTTTGGAACTCCATGAGTTCCTTAACCTTTAACCTCATGACTCTATTTACATCAGAGTACCGAATTAGCGAACCTCCGAGGAACGAAGGCTCGTAGATCTAATGAGCCATAATCGATCACCAGATCTATGAATGTCCTTCACTATGGGACTTTGTAGCTTTGGAGTTTTACATCTCTTATACATTTAGGACTCAAACTTGTCGAATCATCGAACTCTTATGGATCCAACGAATAGTATTTTCCCACCAATCTACAGTGTAGATTTACTCCACAACTTTGGGCTTCAAGGTGCTTTATTTACAAACTACTCAAATATGTTGAAGTGATGAAGCCTGAAGGTGTCAGGGTTTTAATGAGTGCACTACTCATGTCTGATCGAATGGTTTTGGGGATTTTGATTTCTCATGATCAAATCCCGTCCGCTAATTCTTTCAAAAATAATTTCACACTCTTGTTTTTCCACTTGAATCTTGCACACACTTTTTCTCCTGAACTCTGGACTCTAATTGTTTTCATGTGCACTTATAGGCCTCCCCCGTGTAATATCACATTGTCCCTGATGATCTTTGTTCTTCTAAATTTTAAATCCCCCATCCACCTTGTTTGGCCTCTACGCACACTAGGTGTTGTTTCTTCTGAACCTTGGGCATTCAAAGGGCTCATCTAAGCACTTCTGGATTTTTCTCTAGACATGTTGAATTGTGACACCCAAAATAAAAACTTCAAGTTCCTTACATAACTTAAACTCGTTCTCATAATGGACATTCACTCGATTGCATATTTTCCTCCTCGCGATGTCTTTTAATTTAGAAGGTACAAAGTAGTTCCTCTAAGTGTTTGAGAGATTTTCCCCTCTCTTTCCTTCTCTTTGAATACTTACTTATATATATATATGATAACTCGTAGTATCTACCTACTTATATATACAATAGAGGATTTTTACAGTACAAAATGATGATTCATGCCTGCAAATTCATTGAAGGAAGAGATGTTGTTAAATGGTGTATGATAATTATATGATAGATTTATGAAGTAGTGGTGATTTGGATTTTATGAGAAGAAAGAAATGAATACATATTATTAAAATATACTTAAAACATAATAACAAAGATACAATAAAACTAGTTTTCTATTCAATAAGGAAATAAGCTCAAGCTGTAAAATGCAACAAAAAACAAGCTTGTTGGAATGGTGGTGACTTATCTTTGAGAAGAGATGTGACAGTGGCGCTCATTTGCAAGAAGATGATTACAATGAGGCTCTGAAGGCCTTTTTACAATAAACAAGAATTTCAAAAACCCTAGAGATCCAAAAACTGAACCCTAGGAGATGAAGCACCAAAAGTCATGTGGGCCCCATTTGGGTAAGTTAGTACATCAACGTTTTGGGGTTGTAACTTTTGCATACGATCTTCGTTTTAGGTGCATGATAGCCCGTTGGAAAGGTATCGTCGAGGATATTTATTTTGGGAGCTTAATCAGATCCTTTTATTATCATTGCAAAGCCCGATCCCGAAAAAACTTCATTTAGGCCCTCAAAATGGCCTCAGAAGTTAAAAACTACTAAAAATAATAAATTACCAAAATTGCCAGAACACTATTTTGAGTGAGTCGAAAAGGGTGGGTGGCCACCGATATCCACTTGGATCAATCCTCCCTCCTAAGGAAGAAATGGTATCCATTGCATTGAGTTCCCCCATCAGATGAGGAAGTTTATGTTGAATTTGGCCTTGGGTCACCAGGGGTAGTGTAACATCCATAGGGCCTAATGGTCGGAATCCCAACCCCAGCTAAAAGGGGTTGTGTCCAGTTGATTTATGCAGGGCTCGCTTGTAGCTATGATGGACATAGGGAATTCTCTCATCCCATGTGTGGGGGTGTTTTGAATTTTACATGTGTAGGATATGTACGATCATTTGATTGACGACCTCAATTTGGCCATCTGTCTGGGGGTGGAAGGTAGTGGATTTGGTGAGCTTGGTATCCAACAATGATCAGAGGCTTGACCAAAATGTGTTGAGGAACCAATTATAATGGTCTGAGATAATGGTTGGTGGGATCCCAAAATGTATCCATACTCGTTCTAAGAAGAGCTTGACAGTGGATTCTGCTATGATGTTCTTCTTGCAGGTGGCTAGAATCATCATCTTGGAAAAGTGATCAACAACCACAAAAAAATATTCATTTACCCTCTTGGTGGATGGGAGGCCCGACATGTATTCCATTGAGATGGATTCCCACATCCTGTCAGGAGTAGGCAGAGGGGTGTACAGGACCTATTTCTTAGTGGTCGGTTTGGCAATAGCATAGCTAGTGTAGGACCTGATATACTTGCCAACATCCTGTTGAAGTTTCGGCCAGTAGAAATGTTTATGCAACATTGCCACTGTATTTTCGATGCCAAATTGTCCTGCCACCCGACTATAGTGATCTTCCCAAATCATCTTCGCACACTCGCTTGATGGAATGTAAATATGGCCCACACGACACAACAACCCTTCTTGAAAATGGAAATTAGCGACCAATGAGTTGGCTCTCAACATTTGGTAAGTGGTGGAGAATTCAGGGTATGTCTCGTGGAGGTGGGGCCATCCGAAGGTCTCCTGTCCGCAAGAGTCTAGCACCATGGTGAGTGTCACGACTAGAGGTCAGATGAGGCAATCAACAACTCAGTTGGTACTTCATGATTTATACTTGATGTTGAGGTGGAACTGCTGTAAGTATGTGGACCACTTCTGATGGTGATCATTCTGTAATTTTCCTTGGGTCTACATGAACTGTAGTGGATTGTGATCAGTGTGGATGATTGTCTCCTTGCCAATAATGTAATGTCTCCACTGGCGGCAAGATTTCACAATGGAGTACATTTCTTTGTCATAAGTAGGGTACTTATGGACAACATTTGATAGTGTCTCACTATGATATGCCATGGGGTGGTCATGTTGAGTGAGAACGATGCCCACAACATAGTATGAAGCATATGTCTCGATCTTAAAGGGATGTTGTAGGTCCGGCTATGAAAGTACTGTGGATGAGCACAAACGCTTCTTCAATCATTGAAGGATTTTTCTTGGGACAATCCCCACACAAATTTTTCCTTACCGCCACCCCTGGTTACTTGGTTGAGGGCCCATGAGATATGAGAGAATCCCAACACAAACCTGCGATAGAAATTGGTGAAGCCCAAGAAGCTTCGAAGTTCAGTGAGTGTGGTTGGGGATGGCCAGTCACGGATGACTGGGGTCTTGGCTGGATCCACATGCACACCATGTCGATCAATGATGTAGCCTAAGTAATGGACCATGTCCATGTCGAAGGATAATTTTTCCAAGTTTTCATATAGTTTGTGTTGTCGCAGGGTGTGCAGAACCTGTTGAATATGCTGCAAGTGTTCCGCCCAAGTATTTTTGTAGATGAGGATTCCATTTAGATACACCACTACAAAAGTATTGGTGAAATATCATAGGATATCGTCCATCATTATCATAAAAGTTGTTGGAGCATTTGTCAAACCAAATGGCATGACCATCCATTCAAAAAGACCTTCTTTTGACTTGAAGGTAGTCTTCCATACATCTGTTTACTCTATTGGGACCTGGTGGTAGCCAAACTTTAGATCAATCTTACTGAAGTATTTTTCCCCCATGATCTGATCAAGGAGGTCATCAATTCATGGAATCAGGTACCGGTTTCGAACTGTGATTTTATTCAGGGCTCGGTAATCAATGCAGAGTTGCCAGGTCACATCTTTCTTCTACACCAGCATGATTGGACTCCCACAAGGCGATGAGCTGGGACATATGTGCCCCTTGTGGAGCAGTTCTTGGATCTGCCTCTTGATCTCCTTGTTTTCTAATAGAGAGTGGTGGTAGACTAGCCCATTGGGTAGTGGTGCGCCTGGGGTCAGATCAATGAGATGCTTGACCTGGCAGTGCGGAGGTACCTCGATAGGAGAGGAGAAGATATCTGAGTATTCTTCCACAACCTTATCCACTTGCTTCTGTTGTGTGGAGAGATTGGGTGCAAAGGGCCTGGATGTGGTTGTGATCTTTCGCTCACTCTGAGAGTGAATCATGAAGAAGACAAATTTCTCAGCTTGAGAGATGACCTTCTTGAATTTCTTGGCATAGATCAAGGAAATAACACTAGGAGGGACTACCTCAGGTATCTTGTACGATTTCTTGTTCAAAGTAACAATAACACTACGAGGCCTAAACTCATATACAACATGACGTTTCCATAAATAAGGTTGTCCCAAAATAACATTACAAACTTCGAGAGGAGAAACATCACACAATACCTCGTCTTTGAAGGGCTTGATGTCGCATGACAATCGACACTGTTGGATGACATGAAGATCGTTTCCTTGGCAGAGCCATCCAATGTTGTAGGGTTGTGGGTACGTCATTGTCGGTAGGGCCAACCGCTTGATGACCTCTGCTGAGATGAGGTTCTTCTAGCTACCACTATCAACGATGAAGTGCAACGGGGTGCCTTTTACCCACATCTTTGAATGGAAGAGGCACTCTCTTTCTTTTGGCTCATCTGGTTAACCAGGATGGAGCTTGGTGGTAGCAACGGTGGCATTGGGTTCCACGTCAATGATCTGAATTCCCCTTTCTAGTTCTGACTCAAAGTCAGAACCTGCATCTGATTCAGAGGCTTTCACTTTGGCCACCAACGACTGCCTTGAGCAGCAATCAGTAGTGTTATGCGAAGGGCTCTTATGGAACATTATGTCAATGATGATGATGTTTAACTATAAAGGGGAAGACTCTTATGTCAACGATGATGATGTTTAATGAATGTTATTGTTACTTTCAAGGAAGGAAAATTGGTCTAATAATTGAGGACTTAATGATTAAATTTGTGTTATGATTCAATACCTTACTATTATGAAATTTTGAGTCTACAATTGAGTTTAGGTACGAGAATTAGATACTTCGTTGTTCCTAAGAACAATTTCCAGTCTTGAGACCTTAAATGGTCAAAATCAATCAGATGAGTACTGAACTTGAGCATTGATTATGTGTCTTGGAGGTCTTAACCTTGCAGGTAGATTTGATGGCTAGATATTCTTGACTTTCTTGTATGATGACTTTTCTTTTAGAAGTAATGATGTTGTGTGATGAACTGGTTGTGGTTGATATTAGATAATCATGATGTTGTACTCTAATTGTATGTGATGTTATGTGATATGTAAGATCCTTAATACACTGAAGTTGTATCTAAATTTATTTGTGCAATAAGATGAATGAAATAAACTGTGTAATTTTAAAGTATGTTAATATCATGTTTCACTTGTTCAAATGATGTTTTATTTATGTTTAAAAAAAAATAAAAATAAACAGCTCTTATTGTTTATCAATTACTTTTATGACATACCAAATGTTTTCTTTACATTACTTTTATGACATAACAAATGTTTTCTTTACATACTGAGGGTATTGGTTCCAAGCTAATAATGGTAAGGTTGATAATTATCCATGTGATGATTTTTATGTTGGTGCTTCTTCTAATCATCGTCATGGAAGTGAAGGTGTTAAAATATGAAAAAAACATGTTAAAAACAAACCTTATTTTATAAACAAAAATCCAACGCTTATACAAATTATTGATGAGAGAAACAAACATATTTGTCACGGAGTTTATTGACAAAAGAGATGGACATATTTGTCATGGAATTGAATGGAATGTACAACACAATGTTCTCACCATGTACAACATATTGTACAACACAATGTTCTCACCATGTTCTCACCATGGAATTAAATGGAATGTTCTCACCATGGAGTTGAATTGAATTGAATGGAATGTTCTCACCATGGAATTGAATGGAATGTACAACACAATGTTCTCACAATGTACAACATATTGTATCTTTTAATATATTATATAAGTTAAAAATATACATTATTAACTATAAAATCCAAACTGGTAAAATTAATTGATATCCTGTAAAAACATTTGGGCTTGCCCGGGCATGCGGGTGGCCATGCGCATGCTTAAGCTCACTATGGGGAGACTGGTGCAGAGTTTCGATTGGAGCGTTCCTCAGGGAGTTGAAGGAGTAGATATGAGTGAAGAGCATGGTCTTACGCTGCATAAAGCGGTCCCATTGAAGGCCACAATAGAACCTCGCCTCCCTCACCATCTATATTGAGTTATCACTGAGAGCTTCAGATTTGGTGTTCTTATAACATGTAATAGCTTCATACACATACACTACACTAGCACAGTCGTTAACTCGCGGATGAGAACGCCGAAAAGTATGGTTGAGAACGGGTGATCCCAATATACTGAGAATGCGTGTCTCCAATATAAAATGTTTTTGGTAATTTGTCTGTGATAATATGAAATGTTTGGTTGCATTAGGTTGATAAATTGAATGTGGAAATTACATATTTTGATAGTAATTTTTTAATGTGATTAGATAAATGTTAAAAAGTAAACATGTTAACAGATACCTTGATAAATACAAGATATGAAGAGCCTGGGCTTACGCTGCATAAAGCGCTCCCATTGAAGGCCGCAATAGAACCTCGCCTCCCTCACCATCTATATTGAGTTATCACTGATGAAAAGTCGACTGGGAGCTTCAGATTTGGTGTTGTTATAACATGTAATAGCTTCATACATAATTACCGCTCGTAGTCAATTAGTTTACTGCTTGATGTTCATAGTCGATTCTGCGGGTTAGATGACAACGATGATCATGATTTATGTATTTCCGTGAGTAGACCTTTTCAAAAGGCTCGATAATATATTTATTTTATAATTTTTGGACAAAGAGTACGTAAATGTATGAGTATTTTGGACAAGGAGTACATATATGAGTATGATGTAGATATGATATTATAAATGTATAAGTATGATGTAGATATGATATTATATTTAAATGAATAAATGAATAAATGTTAAATTTAATATTCTCTCTTAATTTGTTTTTATTGTAAGGAATTTTATTGTAGCATATCAACTTGGATTAATGTGATGAAAGATAAATGGCAGATAATATGATAAATGAAAAGTAAAGTTACATTCTCTATTTGTTTTTTAGAATATCATCTACTATTATCTATCTATTTTATTGAACCATCCATGGCATAACCAAAATCATGGTAGTAGTGTTCCATCATCAATTCTCTACATTGCCTTTCAAATTTGGGTTAAAGTGTTTGTTTTGTAGAATGTATTATTTGAATTTCTTGAGAAGCTTGATTTTAGTTATTTGAATTATATTGTTGTTTCCCTTCATTTGAACCAACCAGAGCATGCCCAAAAACCATTAGTGTCATCATAAACTCTATGAAATTGTTTGTAAAGCCCTTTGTTTTTAAACTAGATTTGTAGAGCATTTTTTTTCTTCCAGGGTATTCTTTTAATTCTTGTTGCACTTGAACTTCTATCAGTATTTTACTATGGATTTTTCTATCATAGTTTGTTGGAAGTTGATATCAGTAATGTACCTTTGAATCGTTAACTATTTATGTTACTTTCAAGTCCATGTATTTACTATTGGTTGTGTGTTCACTATTGGCCGCAATAACTAAGGGCTTCAGATTTGTGGAGCATCTACTTCTCCTTTAGAGAGGTATGAAATGAAATCTCTTTGCCTTCTTGACATGGAAATTTTGTGGGTCATCCAAATTTGAATCTCATTGTTTCTATTGCTGCAATCAATTAAATAACGATTAAATAGAAGTAGAATGCTAAAATGGAGGCTTTCTTTCTTCCAAGGCTCACACACATATGTTTCCAGATTTATTAATAATTCCCTCACATATTTTGGGTTGTATACACAATAGGCACCCTACAAAAATATATATTGTTAATTATCTTAATAATTATGTAGAGAGCAAATTACAGTGTGCGTTTTCTCAAATGTAACAAACAAAATATTTGAAAGCATCTGTAAAAAAAAATTGAAACATTTAACTTTATCTAGAGTATATCTCTCCAAATCATCTTGCACAGTCATGGTAGTTTGTTCCAATTGAAGTTCACCACAACCTGATACTCCAGGACTCCAGGATTTTGAACTTGACTTGGAACTTTTCTTGATATATGAGATGCACTAGACTTGGTTTTATGGGAGTGTCTTCCTCTCACCCACCACCATGGAGAGTACTAATGGCCTCAATCATCTCAAAGTATTTTTCATGCCAAATTTATCTCTTTCAACTTAATCCTAAATTGGTTATGACAAAAACCCTCTGAAGTGAAAATCATTAATATGGAGTGTCCGAATATGTAACTCCCACTTGTCTTAAGTGTCATCATATTTGTACTTATTATTATTATTGTTGTTTGTTTGTTACTCTTTTAGAAGTTGTTGAAACTAGTTGGATTTAAGAGATTCTGTCCAACTAGATGCTTCCTAGAATAATGGGAAGTTAAGATATTTTCTCAACCAAGTAGATTGTGTGATCAAAGTAGTTTGTCTATCTTAAAACAAAGATTTGTGTATTTATATTTACTCTATTTCATTGTTTAATATAGTGTACATCACAATTGTGATGGTTTGTATAATTATGTCTACACTCCCTCTCTCATTTCCTTACACTCGCTCTCCCATTTCCTTTCAAGATATCATAGCTAGACTTGACTTGACTCCATCAGGGATGGCCCAGGAATATGGAGAGAATTGAGAGTAGAGTAATTGCTTTTTGTGATACCATTTGTCCATGATTGTATGAGATCTGAGATGTAGTTCATCTGAGTTGTAGCTCAAGGCTCGAATGAAATTTGAGCTGAAAATAAATTTCGAGAGCCATGGTTGACTGGAGGAAAGAAGGGTTAAGGCATAGTTATCAAATTGGAAGGCAAAATGGGGACGTCAATGATAAATATGATCATATCTCAGCATCCAATGAGATTGGAGAGAATCCATAGGCGCACTGCTGCTAAGTAGGTGAAATTCCATTCGAATCCCATCGAGTTGGAGATAAAATATGCAAAAAACACATGGTGAGGCTATGCTCACTTCCGTATTATTCAATGAAGATGGATTACATATTTATATAGGAAAAGACTCTACTGAGTTGGTTACATGCAAACCAAATACATCTAGACTCTTAACTAAGAATTGACTCTTAACACGTCTACAACTGACTCTCACAACTGAAGCTTATAACTAGTGCTTACAACTGGTGCTTACTCCATTATTTCCAAGTCTCCCCCTTAATGGAGAATGGATTGACTTCTACACCTAACATCTCCCTAAACAACTCAAACTTAATCTTTGCAAGAGGCTTAGTGAAAATATCAGCAACATTTTTACTAGTATTACAATACACAAGAGTTATTTCATTTGACTGCAACTTTTCTCGAACAAAATGATACTGAGCTTCAACATGCTTTGTCCTTGCATGAAAAATTGGATTCTTCACAATATTGATTGAAATTTGATTATCACATTTGATCATCATAGATTCCTTTTGTTCTTCTCCAACATCTTAAAGAAGTCTTCTTAACCAAACAACTTCACAAGTTGCTGCACACAAGGCTTTATATTCTGCTTCAGTAGAAGACAAAGATACAAGATACAATAGGTTTCTTTTTATTTCTCCATGAAACAACCCCAGATCCAATGCTAAACATGTATCCAGTGTTTGATCTTCGATC
>SNQJ01S0020014.1:18933-31944 GCA_010110895.2 Picea sitchensis
CCCTTTGTGGCTCGGGGGGCTGAGGGGGAAGAAGAGTACCCCTAGAGTTTGGCTGGGAGGTACCGGTGGGTTCATTGTGGTCGGCAAGCAGGTGCAAGAGCGAGCGGCACGGAGCGCGCGATCATCATCTCAGGAAGGCGAAGAGGCCAAGGTATGGTCATTTACTTGGTAGAATAGCTAGCACTAGGATGGTTATAGATTTTTATATTATAAAAGAGGGTACTGACGTACAATTATATAATAGTTTGCTGCATTTTTACCACGCTGGTGGAACCTCCTGATTTTACCCCACAAATGCTGGGCGATAGATTTTATATTTAGCTGTGTAAGAAATCCATGTTGGCAAACTTGTTTCCATCTTAATCACCCACGGATATTGACTGTTAGCCTCTGCGTTTGTCAGAATATTCTCTGCAATGCTGCTCTACATTTCTGCGATTCTTAATGCTTAAAGGACCAAGAGTTGTATGATTTATTTCTGCGTTGTTTTCTCTCCTCTTGACTGTGTTTCTTAAATTTGATAATGACTCCAACGCCCAGACTAGGGTTGTAAATACCGGCCGGCTGCCTCTCTTCAGTCGTGATGGTAGATTTATGTCTTAAGCCTTGCCCATCTGTTGGTTGCCCACATTTTGGGGTCACCGCTCTGGATGGGGTGATACTGTTCGTGTGTTGAAACCTCATGTGGCTGATTTACTCATGGTGGCCACGTAATTCTAGAGGTTGTTTATTCGCCGTAGGGTTTTTGATGTGTATATTTACCAGCCATTGTCGATTGCGGTATAGCCAAAATCCATAGTCGTCTATGCATGGATGCGATTCTTCGTTCAAATGGGGGTTGACTCCGTTGGGCGTTTGGAGATCCGACAAATTTATGTTCTGTAACGAGGTCGGCATTTGTATTTTGGTTATTCTCGATCAGTGAAGAATCCGTTTCATGGGGTCAACTTCATTGGGCGTTTGGAAACCTTTGGGCATTCTTTTGTACTATTTACCCTTCGTTCGAATGAAAAATTCATTTTTTTTTTAGTACGGAGTCTTTGGACATTCTGAACTCCGCATTGTGTTCTGCGTTGTTTATCCCCGCGTCTCTATGTCCAATTTTATCTGCGTGATGACTGTCTTAGCCTTTGTGGGTTGGTTTCCTTTTTCCCGGGGTCTGGTCGCTGATCTCAGCGATTGGAGTGGCGCCCCAGCCGTGGGCAATCCCTCCGGGATTTATTTTTTTAACTGAAAGTTTGATCAGGTAAGGGTCTCTGGGTAATTCGCTTGTTTCTTATGTTTTAGCATGGTTCTAAAAAAGAAATTTTCTTCGTTGGGGGTTCTTGGATACCGTAACTGGACCTGGGAAAATTCATTTTCTGGCCTGCCGTGGTCGGCTCGCGATGGGCCCAACATGTAGAGGGCTAGGTCAGCTGCGTTTCTGTGGGTTGGCACTGCGTCTGTGTTTCTGATACGAGCATTGGGTTCGAGGTAACCTCTGCATCCATTCTCCCGCCTCTGCCACTGCCCACTGCGCCCTCCCTCTGTGTATTCGTTACCCTCTGCCGCGTGGAACCACCCTGACAGCCGGGCCACCTCGCTAGATGGAATCCCATAGCCTGGTGCTGTCTGTCAGCACCCTGCGCCCCACTCACCTGACAGGAGCTGCACGCCTGGGCGTCTCCCTTACGGCCGACCTTCTGGGATTGGTTTCTCATTAAAACCTCTGGACCATAACTTGCGTTAGATACGTATCTGCACTTATTTCTAGTTTAAACTTAGAAAAAATAAATGAAATTAAAAATTAATGCCAAGTTATTGCCATCACCTTAGCGTGCTTGCTGAGCGTTTGCAGGTTATTAACCACCTCTTTATATCCCACTCAATGGATTTTAGTTACTTGCATAAAACGTAATTTTACCCTTCAACCAACCAAGAACGAACCAACCCAAGCGAAAGGTTATCCCTTATTATTCCCTTCGGTTATCCTGGTTTCAAGGCTTTATTTTCAGTTATGGTTACAGTTATGTTCTTTATCTAATCAATCAGATAATAGATGCTTTTTACTTTAATCTTGGGAATACTTGGACATTTCCAATGTTATATTATGTTATGAATGCACTCCCAAAATTGAAAATCTATAGATCAATTTCTTAGAGTATGCATAAGTCTTATGATTAAATATCCAGCAAATCAGGTGGTTTTAACATTAGATGACATAATGGATGCGGGAGTCCTTATTGGATATTAAATAAAGGTTCTTCTAGGATATAAGTATTTGTATATGTTGTTACCTTATAATCAGTTAAAGAATTATTCTCATTCTATATAATGCAGGTTGGTATTAGTGTCGTAAAAAGGAATAGTCATAATTCCCTTTTATGGAACTTGGATTTCTTATATGGGCTGTCGATTGTAACGTAATGTGAATAGACATGGTAATAGTTATTGCAATTTCACCCATAACATTTCCGCACATTTACAATTACTGTTACGAATTGGTAAAAAGTAAGAAGGGAATATTGACATAATTAAATTAATTATATATATGTCCTTACATTTTAAAATGTGTCTTTAAATTAATCATCTATGTCATTGCATTTAAAAAGGGTGTAATTAAGGAGAATTTAAAGCATCAAGGTAAATGAATTAAAGGAGGAATAATTGATACGATGTGTTTTATTTTTATAAGTCATTACACTTTTAGTTATAGTGTTTTTCCATTTTCAATGTTGCAAATTTATTGTAGGTTGCTATTTAATCTTTTTATTATTAAAGGTAGATATGGTTAAATTCAAGTAGGGCCTTTATTTTTAGCATTGCCGTTGTATGGGGTGTTCATTGTTCTTATATACGGTCGTTAAAGGGTTGCGATTTTAAGTGTTGCCATCCTTTTAATATTGATTTATCATGAATCCTTTAATATAGTATTGTTACACATTGTCCCAATGGAACATGATGTTAAAAGGTATTACTTGTGAGGTTCGCAATCATAATATGGGTTTTAATTTGCGATGTAAACGATGGTGGAAGCGTAATGACAATATTGTTAATCGCAATGGTTATACTCGTTATTGGCACTGTTATTATGTGATATTAGTTTTAATACTTGTTATATGCTAAATGTTGATATTATCTAATTGAATGCAAATGATAAAACTTGTTGAAATATTAATGTTAATATCGTGAAGCTACAATATTAATAATATTAATATTGGCTAAACTGTGGAGGTAATGCTCGTTAAATTGCCATGACAATATTGTTTTAAATTGAATGATGAGGATGGTTGAATCGTAATGACATAAATTGTTAATTGAAGATTAGTGATAGTGTTTAACTCGTAAGGTTATTATTCGTTTAAATTGAATGTTAGAGATAATATTTGTTTTATGTTGTACTGCTAACTAAGCTGGTCGATTCGCCATGTCAATATTTGTTTAAATGAAATGCTCGTGATGACATTTAAATTGCAAGTTTATTATTAGATTGATTGAAGCGTCAATGATAAGATCTAAATTGCAATGCGAATAAATTGATAGGATATTCTAAGTATGGTATTAAATAGGAAGGAAGGACAAGATAACAGGGAGATTGTAGATGTTCGAGGGTTTACCAATATAGTATAATATCATTGCTCGCTTATGGCGAGTAACAGTAAATGCAATGCATTGTGCTTATTAGTTGTCCCTGAACTTGTGCCTAATGACTTATAACTAACATGGGGGTTGAATTTTGGTTGTACCATAGGATAAAGTCTTGTCGGTTAATGATAAGTAATGGAACTTTGGTCTTGATTAGTGTCTTCGGGTCCCCATAGTGGTTGGTCGGTTGAGTCCTCCTGACTTGCATCTCCCGTAGAGGCCGTGATTGTCCCTAATTTTGTAGTACTTGGTGGTATCGTATTGAGTAGTCTGTTCATGTCGGGCGGGATATAGACACCTCCTGTAGCTTAGTATTTTTGTCTGTATGTAATCCGGTGGAAGGAATTCAGTGCCGTATCAAGAGTCTCGGGTTGTTTAAAGGAACAGTTCCGCTCTTGCGACACATTCTGAGCCGTATCAGTAGTCTCGGGTTGTTTAAAGGCACAGTTCCACTACTGCGACTCTACTGTCGGATTCCTTCATTCTGTGACAGTACTGTGCCTAACCCTTGGTGTCTGCTTCGGCTCATCGTTGCTAGTTTCCCGCCTCCTGTTCAGGGGCGTTGTTTTTGTTGTCACTGTGATATGCTGGGTCGTCTTGATTGTGTTCGTCTTACTTGCGTCCTGTTGGTTCGAGTGTTGACGTAGAGTCGAGGGGGTTGTTTCTTCTACACGCGCGCACACACTTTAACACCCCTTAAACAAAAAAAAAAAATTGCACCTATTGTCTGAGTTCTTGTCGTGACAAGGAGGGTTGTTACAGATTGATCCAAGTGGATATCGGTGGCCACCCACCCTTTTCGACTCACTCAAAATAGTGTTCTGGCAATTTTGGTAATTTATTATTTTTCGCAGTTTTTAACTTCTGAGGCCATTTTGAGGGCCTAAATGAAGGTTTTTCGGGATTGGGATTTGCAATGATAATAAAAGGCTCTGATTAAGCTCCCAAAATAAATATCCTCGACGATACCTTTCCAACGGGCTATCATGCACCTAAAACGAAGATCGTATGCAAAAGTTACAACCCCAAAAAGTTGATGTACTAACTTACCCAAATGGGGCCCACATGACTTTTGCTGCTTCATCTCCTAGGGTTCAGTTTTTGGATCTCTAGGGTTTTTGAAATTCTTTTTTATTGTAAAAAGGCCTTCAGAGCCTCATTGTAATCATCTTCTTGCAAATGAGCGCCACTGTCACATCTCTTCTCAAAGATAATTCACCACCATTCCAACAAGCTTGTTTTCTGTTGCATTTTACAGCTTCAGCTTATTTCCATATTGAATAGAAAACTAGTTTTATTGTATCTTTGTTATTATGTTTTAAGTATATTTTAATAATATGTATTCATTTCTTTCTTCTCATAAAATCCAAATCACCACTACTTCAGAAATCTGTCATATAATTATCATACACCATTTAACAACATCTCTTCCTTCAATGAATTTGCAGGCATGAATCTTCATTTTGTACTGTAAAAATCCTCTATTGTATATATAAGTAGGTAGATACTACGAGTTAGCATATATATATAAGTAAGTATTCAAAGAGAAGGAAAGAGAGGGGAAAATCTCTCAAACACTTAGAGGAACTACTTTGTACCTTCTAAATTAAAAGACATCGCGAGGAGGAAAATATGCAATCGAGTGAATGTCCATTATGAGAACGAGTTTAAGTTATGTAAGGAACTTGAAGTTTTTATTTTGGGTGTCACAATTCAACATGTCTAGAGAAAAATCCAGAAGTGCTTAGATGAGCCCTTTGAATGCCCAAGGTTCAGAAGAAACAACACCTAGTGTGCGTAGAGGCCAAACAAGGTGGATGGGGGATTTAAAATTTAGAAGAACAAAGATCATCAGGGACAATGTGATATTACACGGGGGAGGCCTATAAGTGCACATGAAAACAATTAGAGTCCAGAGTTCAGGAGAAAAAGTGTGTGCAAGATTCAAGTGGAAAAACAAGAGTGTGAAATTATTTTTGAAAGAATTAGCGGACGGGATTTGATCATGAGAAATCAAAATCCCCAAAACCATTCGATCAGACATGAGTAGTGCACTCATTAAAACCCTGACACCTTCAGGCTTCATCACTTCAACATATTTGAGTAGTTTGTAAATAAAGCACCTTGAAGCCCAAAGTTGTGGAGTAAATCTACACTGTAGATTGGTGGGAAAATACTATTCGTTGGATCCATAAGAGTTCGATGATTCGACAAGTTTGAGTCCTAAATGTATAAGAGATGTAAAACTCCAAAGCTACAAAGTCCCATAGTGAAGGACATTCATAGATCTGGTGATCGATTATGGCTCATTAGATCTACGAGCCTTCGTTCCTCGGAGGTTCGCTAATTCGGTACTCTGATGTAAATAGAGTCATGAGGTTAAAGGTTAAGGAACTCATGGAGTTCCAAAGTCCGTAGTAAATCCTTACTGTCAATGTTGGGTGCACATGTCTGTATATTCCAAGTATTCATAATTCTACCATTCAGGAGTTGGTGAGTGAAAGTTATTTTGGTGAGAAAAATATCAAACTTTCGTAGCCCAGAATTAATCCTGACCGTTGTCGACGGTTAATAAAGGAACATTAGATATCTGGGTTCGACCTTCACTAATTCAGAGCTAATTTGAGTTGTAGCTGCAAAAAAGTTTGAACCCCGAAGCCCTAGAGCTTCTTTTAGTCATAGATTTGAGTAAGGTGTGGTAACTGTTAATCTCTTAGTTAATTAGAATTTGGTACTTCGAAAAAATAAAGTCGTTGTTGCAAAAAGATGAGAAACTCCTGAAGTTTATGAGCTCCAGAGTGGATGACCACCATTGATCTAACGAGGATTGTAAGCCGTCATATCTTTGAGCCCTTCGAAAGTTCGGGGATCCGGGAGAAACGATCTAAGGTTATGAAAGCGAAGAAAATCCCTGAAGCTCGGAGTTCCGGAGTTGTTCTCCACCGTATATTCTCGCGTGAGGAGAATATCCTCCATCCATTCGATTAAATATATCATCATCGATGAAGGTACATAAAATTTTAGGGTTAACCTAAAACTGTCGGTCAACTCAATTTACAATCGAATTCAGTTGGTAATCACTTCAGGTGGAAAGGAGTGTTGAAGTTAAAAACCTTCGGAGCACTGGAGTTTCAGAGCTTTGAGTAGTGCCCACTTTTGGTTAGCCCTAGGTTAATGCCCATGGTCACATGTATAACTTTGTCAAGGAAAGATTAGGGCTAATGCGCTACATACTAAAATTCAAATTCCAGAGACTTTAATAGGTTTCCCTCAATCCTCGGGATTTTGGATTTATCTACAATTTAACACATACATTCATACTACCTACTTCATATATATCAACAAAATCGTTAGAGGAAAAACATGATATAAAATCAAATTTGATGAAATTCAACAGAGATCATATTACAGCAAAATTGAATTGACAAAAGCGTTAATAGGAAAATGACATAGTTCAGACCTAGAATGTATTTCAACCGAGATCTCATCAGATGAATTTATTTGGATTTAAATGAAATTGAATAAAGACTCATAATAAAGTTTCGAGACTAACACCCTCACTTACCAACGAACAATGCATTGTTAAATTTCTAAATAATCTCAACTAAAGACTTTGTCATTCAACTTCAAACAAGGATAATGTATAATTTTTTTAGCATAGAACATACTCAATATGAATTCTAATTCCACAATGAGGATGAAGCCATCCCAAAATAGAGTGCAGAAAACGTCTGGAATTACATTGAAAATTTAAAATAAAAACACTGTATTTATTATCTGACTAGTAGAACGGTAATTTTAAAAATATAAACTCTGAACTAATATTCATTGAAAGAAATCATAAGAATTGGCTTCCAGGGTTTCCAATGTTTCTATAGTGGCCATCAGTCAAACATACAACTACACTAAATCTAGGAATAAAATTTAGAATATAAAAATACCAGAACCAATGAATTGCTACTTAATGAAAATGCCTTCAAAGTCTTGCGCTCCTTCCTTTCCTTTTCTTTTTAATGACAGAGACTTCACCGGTACCTCCTAGCCAATGCTATAGGTACTCTTATTCCCCCTTAGCCCCTCAAGCCGAAAAATAGGCCACACACAAGAAACCAACAATAATAGCTCCAAGAATTTCCCTCGCAAGGAAGAGCTTCCACTCTTTTTACAAGCTTTTTATCCCAACTCTCACTAGTAAAACATAATTCAATAAAAATTTGGTAGCATAACAATGCTCAGAAAATTAGATCCTTTTCCCTTCTCCAGAATTTGGCTTTATAGACTTTTCTTCATTGACACATGTCCTCATGCACATATAATTAAATTTTTAGTTGATTTTAATTTGGATTACTCACTCACACACTTGTCACAATCTCCACAAGTTACACAAATAATTACCATTTTATTATTATTTAAAAGTCAAAATCTCTTACAATCCTCAATGTGTTCCTATGCTCACTCCTAGGTGTCCCTTTGTTCCCCAGATTCTCATTTAATGAGTTTCCCCTAACTATATCTTAGTTAGAGTTTAATTAGGAGTCTTATTCTAGTTAGACTAGTGTAGTTTGACTCTAGATTCTATTCTATGTACAACCAACCTCTCAAGTTATTATTTATTTCTATTTAAAATTTCTTTTTTATTAAATTTATGCACACATGTGCATTTTATTCAATCCTAATATTTTTCCCACCTTTCCTAGAATTATATTTATCCCAAATTTAATATTTTAATTAGACCCCAATATAAACTTATACTTAGGCCAATTATTAGGCTTAGGMTTAGACTCTTGTTAAGCTTTTCAACTAAATATATTGTTTAATTAATTAGTTAATCCAACAAGGCCTAGATATTTAAATGTTTTTCTAGGCCATCTAGATTTATTGAATTAAGTTTAATTATGTGACGTTCCCTTCAAGACGCACCTCCGTGCTCCAAGGGTGCCACTTTCCTTAGACTTTTTTTGGAAGTTTTATTACCCTTGGAGTCAACACTCCACTCGGTTGACATTGTGAGAGACTAAGTGATTCTAAGGAATAAGGACTCTGCCTTATTGTATGATCCTTAGAAATCTTCATGAGCATCTGTCTCAGTATTCCCTCATGGCATCGTGGACCTATAGAACTAGGTAATTGTTAACCTAAATTTCAAACCATGGTGGGAGTGCTAGTAGGATGTGACAGGGACATTGTCACACCTCTCCGTCAAATTTTTGGTTTCTATGCATGGCCCCTCTACTCCTTATATGAGTCATATTAACAAGCATCATCAAGCTCACATCCACTAGCATTAAAATTTTCAATAATTCCATATACACAAATTCATACTAAAATCAATCATACAACATATGTGCATGAAATGAAATACTCAATAAATACAATCCACTCCTTGACGCAATACAGAGTCTAAGGGAATCCATTGATGCCATCAACATACTTAACTTGTCATGTGTCTTGTACCCTTAGGATGACTTGTCAAAAGCATCTGCCCATATATATAAATCAATATAATCAATAAGCCATAACACTCCTTCAACAACAAAAAAAAAATAATGATATTTTTTCTTAAAAACCTAGCCGACCCCTAGGTTTCCCTTCACCTTTAGTATTTACAGACAAGATCTTCTCATCATTTAAACACAGGATTTATGTCCTGAAGATGGATCTTGATATGAATCTGAAATGTTGAAAATCCATTGACAATACGATGGCTACTCTGAACACTTTTGAAAATCCCAACCATGAAAATCTCATTAATCAAGCCATAGAAACTCAACATAATCATATATAACCCATTGTTTGAATGAAATCACAATGTACCATACTCGGATCACTTGCAGGCAAGTGTCCTCAAATAACAAGTCAAATATAGTGTGCTCAGTAGAGAGGGATGTTACACTTGTGTGTACATATGCTTGCAAGGAAGGTCTTGGAGGAGTCCTTATGCAATAGGGACATGTGATTTGTTACGAATCCAGAAAATTGAATGAGCATGCAATCAATTATGTGACCCAAAATTTGGAATTGGATTCCATAGTACATGCTTTAAAAATGTGGAGGCATTACCTCCTAGGTAGAATATTTGTGCTTATGAGAGACCATAGTGGGTTGAGATATTTGTTTGATCAACCAAAACTCAATGCTAAACAAGATAGGTGGATGGCTCTCCTTAGTGATTTTGATTTTGAAATCAAACATATTAAAGAAAAATAAAATAGGATGGTCAATGACCTCAGTAGAAGTATGAAAGTGATTCACTTGGAAGCTGTAAGCACTTGTGAATCAAATGTCAAGGAGAGAGTCAAAAGTGCACAAGAAACAAATGCATTTTTCAAGACCGTGAAATCATACCTAGAGCAAGAGCACACAGGGATGAAGTATGAGAGATATCAARTGATGAATGATGGTCTGMTAACTTACAAAGRTAGGATGTATATTCCAAATTGTGACAACTTGAAGAGGTTCATATTCGATGATCTACATAAAATACCATATACTGGTCATCGTGGTTATCAGAAAATGATCACAGCCACCAAGAAACTATTTTATTGGCCCAGACTAAAAAAAATATATTTGATTACTTAGATAAATGTATAGAATGTCAGTAGGTTAAGGTAGAGCACCGCCATCCATCAGGGTTATTGTAGCCCCTACCAATTCCTGAATGGAAACGAGAAACCATCTCTATGGATTTCATCACAATATTTCCTAAATCAACCAAGCATAATGAATCCATTATGGTAGTTGTGGACAAACTAAGCAAAGATTCTCACTATATTCCCATCAAGTCAACCTTCAAGGAAATATATATTTCTAGTATTTTCATGAAATATATATTTAGGATGCATGGCATGCCTAAGGAAATCATATCAGACAGAGATACAAAATTTACTTCATAATTTTGGAGATCTTTGTTCACTGGTCTTGAAACTAAATTGATATTTATTACATCCTATCACCCTCAAACTGATGGGTAGAAAGAGAGGGTAAACCAAGTGTTAGAGGACATGTTAAGGATGCATGTGATGCATTATCCCAAGAAGTGGGAAGACTACCTACCACTGGTAGATTTTGCTTATAATAATGGCTATCAAGAGTCATTGAAGATGAGTCCTTTTGAGGCCCTCTATGATAGACAATAAAATATTCCAATCAGCTGGAATTACCTAGTAGATAGAGTTACAGTCGGGCCAGATAAGTTAAAATAAATGGAACAACAAGTAGTTCAAATAAAAAATAATCTGAAAATAGCTTAGGATAGACAAAAAAGCTATGCAAACAGAAAAAGGACTCATGTAGAGTTCAAAGTAGAGGATCATGTGTATCTCTGAGTCAGGCCCATAAAAATTTCCTTGAGAATAGGAGCTTGTGCCAAGCCGAAACCTCGATATTGTGGATCATTTGAAATTTTGGATAGAGTGGGAATTGCAGCATATAGACTAGCACTTCCTCCCACAATGAAGGCACACAATGTTTTCCATGTTTCGTTACTGAAGAAATATGTACATGATTCTAATCATATAATTGATTGGTCTATGATTTAGGTGGAACAAGAGGGAGAATTTATGTCAGAGACACAATGCATAATAGATAGGAAATAAATCCCACTCAGGAACAAAACCATTGCACAGACGAACGTGTAGTGGAAACCCTTTGGTCCATATGAAGTTACATGGGAAATGGAGGATACCATGAAACAAGCATACCCATTTTTGTTTACTGTTGTACATACAGAGAACATCGACAGGTAGAACATCGAGGACGATGTTACGTTAAGGGGGAGGGGATTGTAATGCCCTTTTTCCCCCCAGCTTGTAAATATAACTATAACTTGCTAAAAGACTATGGAAAGACTGAATATGTGTGGATGTTGGAATTGATGAAACTTTTTGTTATAAAAGGTAATGTATATATTTATATTAGTAAATAAAATGGAAAGTTTTGCATAAATGTTGAAGGGGTGAGGGGAACCCGCAATGGTTGAGATGACCCCTACTAGACCAATACTCTACTGGATTTAAATTATTCAAACTCAGAACAATCCTCCGACCTAGAAAAATAAATTACCATTTAGGATGGTAGTTGGGAAGTCATCCTCAAGAGTCAATGAGGACATGGGAAGAGTACCAATCTGAAATCTTCCTGAACTGACCCAAAAAATTGGGAATTGAACCAACGAAATATTGTTGAGGAAGGAAATAAAAGAGAGAAAATTCACGGGTGGAAGAGAGGAGGCAAGAAGATGAGTCTGGTGACCATTTTCAAAAGAGGGAGAGCATGTGAAACTCTTTGGTTCTGAAGAGAACTAAGAAAAAAATTATTTCTGGGTACAGGAACTTGTTGGCCAATGTTTTTAGTCCAAGATGATAAAAATGGTTGCAAAGATGATGAGTGAATGAGGAATCACTCATTGCATACCCCCTTGCTTGGTGGAGAGAAATCTAATATTCCAAGTTCTTGTGGGAGGAGAAGAGTGGTCGTTGTCCCTGGTTGTTGCTGAACATAAGTAAGAGTCTCTCTCGGAGAATCATGATCTAGCTAGGGGGTGGCCAGCGGTAAATCCTTCCATGATTTGTTGTGCCTACGGTTGGGTGGAAAAGGGAACCCCTTTCAACAATTGCATCACTATTTGGTTTATAGATAAGTATATTTGGTTAAATCTCTCTAGTGTTTAGAATAGAGAAAAATTTATACTATGTTTTAGAATTGTGTAAGTTTAATTTTTGAGAAACGTTTCTTGAGAAATTTAAGAAAAATAAAGACAATATATTAGCTTAAGATCTTTTGATTTAGTTTCTTATCTCTTGGCTATCTATGTGCTAAAATAATATTTCTGGGAGAGGATACAGTTGTGGTTCACTATGTTCTACAATTTAATGCATTCTTTGGAATTGATGACTGAACAATTAGAAATATCTATAACACCTCTAAAGGAAGAGAGAGTAATTTTTCTAGGTAATAGTACTCCATTTTAGTATTTCCTCAAATCCCCTGCCAGAAACATTATAGGATATTAGATCTTTGTGGACTTTAGGAATAATCCCAAATATGGGAAAACATTAAAAGTCCTTATAAATAATTATTGAGGAAAAATAATTAGGAAATAAATATGAAATTGGTCTAAATAAATTAAAACACAAAGTTATCAAAATTATGTTTGGGGCATAAATAAACATTTATGTTTAAATTGTGTTAAATCTCCTAAATTTGGGAAGAATCCCCTTCAATTTTGGTGGGCAGTAAATCCTGGTATAAACACCCAATTTACTGTGGAGGTAAATCTTTGTATTATGACCATTTTCCTTAAATTTAGTAAAAGTAGTAAAACACAATAGTAATGAAATAAAATTTTACTCATTTACCCACAAGAAGGGAGAGATTATAATTATATTT
>SNQJ01S0020014.1:31954-45628 GCA_010110895.2 Picea sitchensis
TCAGGGGTGACATTGTTGTTGAGACTTGGAACAAAAATTTCTATGATTGGTTAGAATCTCCTTAGTCTACATCCAATTGGTGATTTGTTTTATGAAAGACAAGTGCTATCTGTCATGGTTTTATTTACCTGTGTATTTATTTCACTATGTATTTATTTATCTATGAAATTCTTATCTATAATATGCATGCTTCCTGGTTATTGTTGTGCATGACATATGTCTCATTTATTTATGTTGTAGCATGAATCTTGATCTATGCATGTCAATACTTCATGCATATTTATTAATTAAAATTTACATTAGAAGTCAACATAAGTCTAAAAGTGGGCTTGAAGTGGCATAGTCTCACATGGCGGTGGTTGGGTACATTACAATATTGTTTTGTTTAGGAGGATTTTTGTTGTTTTTTTTGTTTTTGAGGATGACCTTGGAGATCATGCCCATAAAAATCTCTTTTCACACAAGAAAAAAATTTCGCTTCTCAATGACAACAAGTGTTAGATCTCGGTTATCTTTCCCGAAAAATGCACCCTTTCAAATATGTTTCTAATTTTCCAAGATCACATAGGGAGCGAGGAAAATATAATACACATATCCAAAGGAGTAGCAACCTTGAAAAAAAATAAAAAACTGAAATAAAACCAAAACAATACTCCGTAAAAGTTTTTAAAAACGCGTATTCAGGCTTTATACCTCTAGATCTGACTGAAATGACCATATCTTGCAAAAACAAAAAACTTTTTGAGTGAAACGAAAAAAATTCTTGACTGAAACGAGTGATACAGATGCAATGGAATAGTCCCCTTAGCCTAGAAATGTACAAAAATGGCAGAAACTAGATATTAGGAAACTCAACTTCATGATCTCGATCTACAAGAAGAGCAGGTCTTCAAAAAAGATCTGATATCATGTTCGACAACACAGGTATTCCAATGAAGGATGAACACCTTCGGTAACCACTCACACAACCATATCAAATATCAACACATCAATATTGTTATGTGGTAAAACCCCTACAGGGAAACATCCACGGCCCCAACCAACATGTCCACTTGGAGCAATTTATTAATGAAAAATAAAAGATTACATAAAGATTTTACAAGAGATTTTCTCACAATCAATCATCAGCAAATGACCCTCCATGATCTTTAAATAGATATCATGGCCCAATCAGGTGTTAAGCCACATATCAATGTGTTTTTAAATATCGAGGAGAAAATGAATCGTTAGATCACTCTATGTTGGGAACATATCATGACTGTTGGATTTCCTAACTACAAATGAATATTAATGCATAATAAAGAATCACACCAAGAAACACAATTTTACCTAACGACACATTAGACCAAGTAGATATTAACTAACTCCTAAATGTCTAAATATCCTAACAAAGCGGGGCCAGTTGTTCCACATATTCCTCATATTTATTCGACTCATCTGAATCAACTTCTTTGTTCCTCAATTCAAACTGCACCTTCTCTAGATTATTCTTAGTCTGAAAATTTTCTTCAGGMTGAGACTTACTTCCGACTTCTCTGAATACCACATCTTTATTGTACACTATTTTCTTTTATGGAGGACCCCATAGCTTATATCATTTCATTCCTTCTTTGTATCCAATGAAAATACACTTGACTACCTTCTTGTCCATCTTTCTCCTCTTTTCCTTGGGAACATGCACAAATGCATCACAACCAAATAATTTGATTTGTTAAACCAAAGGATTCTTACTCAACCATACCTCATATGGAGTCATGTCGACTAGTGTCAACGAAGGCGACATTTTCAATCGATATTTTGCAGTCTCATCTACCTCCTCCTAGAATTTTTTTGCGAGCCTCACACCATTGAGCATGCTCCTTGGTTTTTCCATCAATGTTCTATTCATTCTCTCAACAAATGCATTTTTTTGTGTGGTATATGGTGTGGTATTTTTGCGTTCTATGCACACTAATTGCATAACTTATCAAATTATTTTCCAAAGAATTCACCACTATTGTCATTTCTCAACACCTTAATCAACTTATCTTTCTAGTTTTCTACAAGAGATTTAAACTCTTTGAATTTTTCAAAAACCTTTGATTTCTTCCTCAGGAAATATATCCATGTCTTCCTAGAAAAATAATATATGAAGTAGACATAATAAAGAGATCCACCAATTGAAGGCACTGAAATAGGGCCAAGCACATCACTATGAACCAATTCTAGAATCCCATTTTCCCTTGTTTCTCCATATGGGAACCTCACCCGACTTTGTTTTCCATATATACAATATTCACAAAATTAAACTTCTAAATTAGATGTAGGAAATTCTTTGACCATACCTTTGTTATACATACCTCAAATTTCTTTCTCTCCAATGTGTCCCATCCTCTCATTCCATAGCATGGTCGGGTCAACTTTATGATGAATTTTTGATTTGGCTTGAATCAACTCATCCTGACTCGAGTCAAGTCGATTTGACTTCAAGATTAATGATGTTGTTTCATCCAGTTGAGTCAACACTCCCTATTAACTTGTATCGGGTTCCAATCCAAAATTCTTTCATTAATACCATCGTACCTCTGACCATATTGCACAAATCCTTATGAAATAGAGTGTGCACTCCTGCATAAGGTTTCTTTTCAAACCCAAAATGTGTAGCACACCTGGAAGGGTTCTATTCCTCCTATCCTGCATTGTCATTTGAACTCTTCCTCATCCAAAAAATTTGGTTGTCGAGTTTTCCCCCAAGAAAAATTATCCTCCTTCATATTGTTCATATTCATATTTAACCATTCTCTATGTGGTGTCATATGATAGGATACTCCTGATTCGATCAAATAAACATCTTGATCCAAATTTCTACTGGTCGATGCTAGGTACATATCACCTTTCTTATCTGGAGTCGTCTTTCTCTCAGTCGACTTCTTCTCGGCAAATCATGTACTAACTTCCATTTCCTTTGACTTGTAGTTCCTTTTGTAATTCCCAAATTTACTTCATTTCTATCATCTTATTATAGACTAGACAACAGATTTATATATACCTTTCGACTTAGACTTTCTACCTAAGAATTTGTCTTTATATCTGTCAATTGATCGACCTATCGCCATTAAATCATCTTCCGTCGATCCTTCCATGTTATTCCTTCTCAATTCTTCTAACAATATAGATTCAAACACGTTTTATATCACTAATGTGGTTGTATTACTCCCTATATCCATGACTAAGCTATCCCAAGAATTTGGAAAAGAACATAATAGGATAATAGATTTCTCCTCCTTTGTGATTTTAATATACACATACGATAATTGGCTTATAATGGTATTAAACTTATTTAAATTCTCAGTCATTGAACCTCCCTCATTCATACTCAGAATATATAGTTTCTTTCTCAGAAATAACTTGTTTACCAGGGATTTCGAATGGTACAAGATCCCCAAATCGTCCCATAGTTTATTGGTCGAATATTCACCTGATACATTTAGCAGTACCGAAACTGCAATACAAAGTAGAATCGTACTCCTTTCTCTTCCCTAAAGTTTCTCCCTTTATTTTTTTGACATACCTGTAAGCATGGTACCTCGATAGACTATTGTACATTTTTCTTGATCTACAAGGATATATTTAATTTTAAGATTCCAAAGCTCAAAGTTATGGCCATTGAATTTTTTCGATATCTATTCTCAAGTTTCTCGTCATTCTTTAACATGATCTTTCACACAATTTATGACTTATGACTTTCATTGAACCTAGGGTTTAGCTCAAATCCATGGTTTTTAAACCAATATTTTATACCACATGTTAGGAAATGAGGAACACTTCCATGCGAAACCTAGCAAAAGAGAGGAAGAAATATTTAATCAAGAAAGTAAATGACAAAGGAAACACATAGTACAAAGATATTTTACCCTGGAAACCCAAACCGGGAAAACCAACATTCCTTGAGCATTCTTCTCTCTTTTTCTCTTATTCATTTACAATAAAAGGTTACATGTCTAACATTGTTCCACACCTAAGACCAAATCAACATCAAAACCTTGGCCCACACCTAAGAAAAACCATGTATCCAATTCATCGTACATCTACATGACCAACAACCTCTATAATTATCGATTCTTAGAAATTAGTCATTCATCATCTAAATATTAGAATTTACAGCATTAGAACATGCCTTCTTTGTAGGAATTAAATTAGGAAAAACCCTAGATAAAAGGCACCCAAAAGTGGTTACATATCTATGCAAATCATTGGCTACAAATATCACAAATCTTAGGATTTTGTTATAGTCGAATACCAAGTTGAATTACCAGTCGACTACTAATTGGACTTCATTTGGTCTTCAATCGGTTTCTACATGCCGACTTGTCGACCTCTTTTCATTTGACCTCTTCAACTTGTTGTCCATGTCTTATTCCTTTGAATTTGGCTTTACCCAGTTGAACCACCTCGACCTTTGACATTTTCTTTACTTGGTCGAACCACATCAAACTTCGAATTCGAATATAACAACCCAACAATCATAGCCACCAACAAATACAATGTGGATCTATGACACAACATATAGATATTAGGAAGACAATAAGAACTAAGTAGAGTTCCCTCAAATTATTAAAAGTACTAATAGACAAATGATATACTCCATCGCAATTTTGGAGGGGATGTTGTAAAGGAATGATATGGACCTAACCCAAGGTCTTTGTTCCAACCCTAAAGGTACAAATTTATAGCATGAAAATAGACGATCTGAAGTTGAGCATGGTAGAAACCGTTTGAATGCTATTCATTCATGTATACCATTAACATAAGAGAGGGGACCCAACGATGATGAATATGGACCCCCAAGGTACCTAGTACAAAATAATGAGCGTGAATAGAGGATATGGTGTTGAACACTCATAGAATAAATTGAAATTCGTTTTCTTATTCCTTTTCATCTTTCCTCCAAGTTGTTGAGGATTATTTCATTGTTTGTGCTACACCAAATTCACCTCGAATGTTTGAGAAGTAACCGCAACAAAATGAGCACTAGAGCCAAAATATTATGGGTGCGATGAAATTGACATATGACCCATTTGGTCAACTAAATAGTTCATAGATGCATGAGAAACAAAACCAGTGACACCATTGACATGGGGTCCTGGAGTTGGCTTCCTTGGATATGTTGATGACCTATGAGAATTTGGAATGATGTCATAAAGTGTACATGACTACAAATAGATAAAATCTAAGTGTTGGGCATGCAAAATGGCATGCTCCCCGGTAGTCACCTCGGTGATAGATAAACCTCTGTAAATGGGTGGTAGGAGGGACATTATTAACCACTACATAAGGATATTTTATGGAATATGAATCCTAATCATCATACATCATCGCCTCCTCTTATTTATATGATCAGAAATGTGAGTGGAATTATATTGACGTAGTGAAGTCAAGAGCTCAGTTCTTGTCTTGTGTTGTATAGACAATTGGTAATGCAATAAGAATGACATTTCCATGTTATTGAATATTTTGAAGGAAATCCATTTTAATTTAATTTACCAATTGGTGGTAGCACTAGTCAGGTATTGTTGGAAAATATGTAGCCTCACACTATCATCCATCAATGAATTGGATGATCACCAAAAATGGTATGTCATGATGTGTGTAGAGGGGTCTTCTCCTAGATTTTCGTTGAATTTTGGAATATACGAAGGTAGTTTCTTAGGAATTACCAACCATGAAGGGTAGTGGGAAATACGTTCATTTGTCAATCCTGAAAAATTGGGTAATTCTAATGTTGCGAGGAAATTCAACAATGTAAATAAATACTGGGAGAGAGGTGAAGTCTTTGTTTTTCGAGATGTACCTTGTAGTTCCTTATATTTGTACTATTGGAGGGTTGAGGAGCTCAGAAAGAGTGAATTATTCAAGGAATGATGTCACTTCTAGTAGAATGACTGCTCCTAGAAACAAACATGCCCCCTAGGGGGGGTTTCCCCTGGGATTATATGTCGACCCTCAAGAAAAACAATTCCCAAATGTAACGAACTGCATCGTTACGACAACCATTCTAGTAACAGGTGCAAATTTATTTATTTTTAAGTGTGTGCACGCGTGTAGAAGTAGCAACATACTTAACTGTACGACGCCACTCGACAAACAACAAGACTCAACCACAAAGTTCAGCACAAGAACGCTGAAGGCCTCAATGAGAAACTACAACAAATACAGCCATAGGCAGAGGTGCACAACGCAGACATTTAGCGACAAAAGTAAAACTGACCACTAAATATGACTGACCTCCCGCCCGTCCTACCCTCCAAGGTTAGGACCTCCACGACACATAATCAACGCTCAAGCCCAGGTTCCCATCGCTTTTAACCATTTAAGGTCTCAGGGCTGGCGACTGTTCTGAGGAGCATGGAGGTGTCTACATCCCACCCGACACAACAGACCAAGCAACCAACTGACCACAATTAAGTGCAGCATACATAAGAAGAACAAGTGCGCTCTTTATGGGAGGCGCATGACAAGGACTCTGACAACGAACATTAAATTAATGACGAGGCAATGTCTAAGACTCATCTGTGGTTGAATACTAGCCCGATTCTCCATATCATCTCACCTTGCCTCCAAGATTAATACCATACCTTACCATGACCTTACAATATTGCGTTCTAAACATCATCAATAGCATTCACTTTAACAAATATTAACAATGCGATTAACCCAGTATTATCATTGCAGTTAACAATATTAACATTGCGCTTAACGTCATCATTAACAATTCAATTTAAACCAATCCTAACATAATTAAACCAGTATTATCATTGCAGTTAACCAATATTAACATTTCGCTTTAAACGTCATCATTAACATTTCAATTAAACAAATACTAACAATATACATCATACTCGAAACGACATCCTAATTAGAAATGGCAGTAAATAAAATAACCCTATTTAATTGCCACATTTTCTTGAATAATCAGAGATGACAAAAATAATAATGTTAAACTGGCAAGGGTATCAATTATTTATGAGACCATACTTATAACCAACAATAATTAACAAGTGAGTATATAGGTTTGTCCTCCTATAATTAGCTTCATAATTGAAATTAATCAACATAACCTCATACTTTAAATTACAACATAACCTCATAATAAGCAATGGCATTACATCAATTAACCATCATATCTACCCGTAACCAGATAGTACAATTACAATTTTTATAATGACATTATTAAAATAACAGTAATTTAGAAGGGACCCTATATAAGATATTTAAGACATCATATCTAAGGATCAACCTTCTAAAAGGGACAACAACATCAAAATAAAATTTTCATCGTATACATAAGTAACCTCGTATTGAAAGTTACAATACAATCGCTTGTTTAGAGAGGGCACTAGGTAACAACAACCCTATGGAAAAGACAATAAATAAGGAAGGATTTTAATTAAAAGACAAAATAATAAAGTTAAAAGGTCAATAATTAACTATAACCATAACTAAAACGTCGTTAGACAGTAAGGCTTCCTATTCTGATATTGGAATAAAAACTTGATGACCTACCATAAAACCCAATCGAATGGAATGCTTTGTTAAAATCGGAATGCAAGGAATTGAAGCATTAAAGCATAACTATTTTAGGCAGTCATGATTACTGCAGTCGTTCCACCTGTTCCTGGGTTTTATTGTTTTTTAAGGGCTGTCAAAAGTGAAAACAATTTACTATTGAAAAGGAACAACTAAAGCGTCTATTCTACAGGTGCCTTGAATTAAGCATGGGTTTAGGAACACCAACGATTTGAAGCCACGAAAATCCTGCTGCTAGTCCACTTGCCCAATGAACTTGGCGCCCGGTTAGACAGTAAAACTAAATACAGTTGTCGTTCAGTTCTGGAAAAACATCGGACAGGTCAGTCATTCAGACCCCGACCCTAGCATAACCACTGACCTCGTCTAGGTGTACAGGCAACAATTAGCGCCCCATCCTTCGTTGAGGCACGCTAAAAAGGCGCTGAGGACAACTGTCAACATCCAGATCCAGTCCAGGAGAGGTCACCGGATGTCTATCCATCGAGTGGAGGGGAAGTCGACCGAGGGAATCCAATGCTGAGGATCCCAGCCATACTAAGACATTAAACACAGGAGAATTCCGAGAAGCAACACAAGGGAAGGAGCACAATTCGTGGTCGCTCGGTTGTCGAGCACACTGTCCGTCTGAGGGTTTGGTCGTTGCCCACTCAAGCTGGAGGTGGCGGTGTTTAAACAAGCAAGGATCCACGTCTGCCCTCTGTCTTACGTGGGGGGAAAAAAAAATCGCAGGTCAGGCATAAGAAAAAAAAAATCATGGGCAACACACGAACTCAGTCAACCGTAAACTGTCAACGTGGGCATTTACAGTCTTGGAAAGGGGGCATAAACCAGATCCGTGTGGAGGAATCCGTGATAGTTAAGAAGGTGAAGGAAGATCATGCCACGACACAGACCGGATTAGATCACTGTCCCCAATCCGGATGCCAACTCCGCGCAAGCTGTCCAGTCACCGATGTAACTAAATCCAGGATACTCATCAACGTCGCTGGGTGTTAAAGCGTTCTTCCTCCCTTATTTCAAATTCCTTTTTCTACTGACGCCCAAGCGCATAATGGAACTAAACTCCCTTACCCGCCAGACCCATCAAGGTTAGGCCACAACTTCAGGTTCGAAGGAATGAACTACGCATATGGTACAACGTTCAACGCAGAAACTAAAATCCCTACAGGGTGAAAGCTAATTGTTTAGTACAAAGCGAAAATGCTGAAAATTCCAATTCCAACATACATCTAAAACCCCTATTTGCCCAACAACCCTGTCTGTAAATTTACCTTCAAAATTAGGATTCCATACGCAATTGCAGTGGGTTGGTTCAGATCAGCGCCCTTACTTCCTTTATCTAAATTAATACCGGAAGAAGTAACACATGTAGTTAATTAAATTAAATTTAAGGGGCCACTACAGTTGATGGCAATGAAAAAGGCAGGCAGTCGAGGAGACATTAATAACATAGCGAGCTGAAACTCCCAGAAAAGAAATGCTTCTATTCTAACAGCAGACACCCAACCTTCAGCCATGAAACAACTTCAATTTAAATTCAGACGGAACCTTAACTAGCTATCCAATTTATTATAAATCAACAAACCAACTAAGCTTAAATCTTGAGCAATTTACTCTGCAAAAATTAAAGGGCGTACCNTGTTAAATTACGTGAAAATTCGACATGGAGTTGCATGTTGGGGAGGAATTGAATTATATACCTTAATTGAGATTAATCAATTTAAGTATATTATGAAGAAATTAACCTCATTGTCTTATAATATAATTACTCATAATCATCATATGAGTAATTTATTGAGTTAGTGCTAAACTACTTCTAAGGGGGGAAAGAGAAAGTAAAACCTCAGTAATTATTGGGCCATGAGCACTAGGCTAAGAAAAAATTAATTACTAGATAATTAGTTTGTGGAGAATAATTATTCTTAATGAGGTTTAAGTAATTAATTACCAAATAATGGTATTCTACTAAATATTAATTAAGTATGTTAATTGGACTATAGGGGAGGGAGTATTGTCACCCTCTAGTCATGCAAGCCTAAGTGCTTTGTGGTGTCATGATGAATTGATGCTGACTAGGAACATCATTGTGATGGCGCATGTTAATATTCAATGGGTTGACAATTTGAGTGGGGTCCAGTAGGATTGGTGAACCTTAGGTGCCAAATGTATACTAACTGAAGTTCAAGAGGTTTGGCATGCATCGAGACTGTTCATCGAGAGAAAGGTATTAGTCCACAATCCCATATTCATCGGAGGTAATAGAAACATGTATACCCCATCTCTTAAAAAGGTACTTAGAGATCATGTATGTGACAGAGTGGTCAGGTGTGTGGCAACTTCAAACAAAATACATATATATAAAAATAGCTTAACATTCTAGATCCAAGAATAGTGGATCTAAATTTATAATATTAGCTAATACACCCAAATCACATACATTTGGAAAACCATATTTTACTAAAGTAAGCATTAACTCTAACAAGAGAATGATGACTCATCTAAAAACCAAAAGAGAAATTAGTTGAATCACGAACTCTCACATTGTTTCATACAACTCTGATATATGTATAGTATCTCTTTCCATCATTGAATGGAGGTTTACCATAAGTATTTTTCCCTATCAATTAGCAAGATATATAGAATATTCATATGTTGAAGGAAATAATTGTGAAAAATCATTCCAAAGGCCCTATTGCATGTTGAAAAATACTAGATTTCCCCCTCCATTTAGAAAATAGATTATGTATTCCCCTTGTTATGTTTATATCAAGATATATGAGAGTGTTGATATCAGGATAGATGAGAGTGTTGATATCAGGATAAATGAGAATTCCTTTCAATAATTGTGTCACATGTCTTGGAAACTACACTGCCTCCTTTGTTCATCAAGAATTTAAAATAACTATTTTAAAGAAATCTTTTAGGAAAACCCTAAATATAACTAAACTAAATAAACCTAGTCTAAAATTTTCACCAAAGACTCTAGCCAACACAAAATTCCCCCGCAAACTTAAGTATTTATAACCCTCTCTTCTCACAATTAAACCCTAGCTTCTTGTCCTGATGATGGATCCTGATATGGATTTGTAACGACGACATTCAATTGACAGTAATGTGGTCTCTCGGAATTTGACTGATAACACTCCTCACCACAGAAATATCAACAATCAGATTATTTCCCTGTACAGAAGGGAGACTTTGGATGGAATCCGCCATTTAGAAAAACTCATGGTAAAAATTATGGGAAGGGTTGGAGACTTAGAGTTATTGAAAAGATGTAGAAACGAAAAAACACATTCAAATTAATGATTACAAATTAAAAAAAAATTGAAAATTATTTAATTTATTTTTAAATATTTTAATAAAGAAATTTAATTTTTTTTTAAAGAAATATTTTAGGAAAACCCTAAATAGAACTAAACTAAATAAACCTAGTCTAAAATTTTCACCAAAGACTCTGGCTGACACAAAATTCCCCCACAAACTTAGGTATTTATAACCCTCTCTTCTCACAATTAAACCCAGGCTTCTTGTCCTGATGATGGATCCTCATATGGATCTGAAACGTTGAAATTCAATTGAGAGTWYCGTGGTCTCTCTGAATTCGCCTGATTACACTCCTCACCACAGAAATCTCGACAATCAGAGTATTCCCTGTAYGAAAGGGAGACTCTGTACAAAATCTKCCATTTAGAAAAGACCAGGGTAAAAATTATGAGAAGGGTTGTAGACTTAGAGTTTTTGAAAAGATGTAGAAATGAAAAAACACATTCAAATTAATGATTACCAATTAAAAAAACAAAAAAAACAAAAAAAAATAAAATATTTTAATAAAGAATTCTAAATAATCTTTTTTAAAGATATCTTTTAGGAAAACCCTAAATATAACTAAAATAAATAAACCTAATCTAAAATTTTCACCAAAGACTTTAGCCGACACAAATTGCCCTGCAAACTTAGGTATTTATAACCCTCTCTTCTCAAAATTAAACCCAGGCTTCTTGTCCCAATGATGGACCATGATATGGATCTGAAACGTTGACAATCAATTGACAATATTGTGGTCTCTCAGAATTCGGCTGATAACACTCCTCACCACAAAAATATCGACAATTAGATTATTTCCTTGTATGGAAGGGAGACTCTGGACGAAATCCGCCATTTAGAAAAGCTCAGGGTAAAATTTACGAGAAGGGTTATAGAGTTTTTGAAAATTTGTAGAGACGAAAAAACACATTCAACTTAATGATTACCAATTTAAAAAAGAAAACAAAAAAAAAAAATTAAAATTTTTAAGAAAGAATTTTAAATAATTTTTTTAAAGAAATCTTTTAGGAAAACCATAAATATAACTAAACTAAATAAACCTAGTCTAAAATTTTCAAGAAAGACTAGACAACACAAAATTCCCCTGCAAACTTAGGTATTTATATCCTTTTCTTCTCACAATTAAACGTCGACATTCAATTGACAGTACTGTGGTCTATTTGAATTTGCCTGATAACACTCCTCACCACATAAATCTCAGCAATCAGTCTCATCATTAATGGTGATATTCTATTTTGATAATTAATTTCTTGTTCTCCACTCCTCCATGTTCCAATTGATAGACGTCTCACTCCAACATTCTTTGGACGAGTCAAAAACCTTAATTACAAAATAAAATATTTCACCATAAATAACGATTACTTTGTATGAGTTCAGATATTAGACAAAAGCAATGACATATATTGCTTGTGTAGTCTCTATATTTGGCAGCTTGTAGCAGCATGTTGTAAGAGGATTCTATACTTTGAAATATATAAGAGGAGAGTTGAAACACAATAGACCTCTTGTAGATTCTACTGGATTGGATTTAAACATGTCAGTAATAAAAACAACAATGTAACAAAACATTCAAGAAAAAATCTTTTTAATTAATCCCACAAAATATATCCATATAACTTTAATTCATATAACCCTACAAAAAGACAATCACATCCAATGGTCTATTCTCAATAATTTATCATTGTCTGTGTCATCAGATTTATAATTTTCCTGTCTTGGCTTGTAAAAAGAAACCCTTATTAGTCCCCGTCGAAAGGCTAGGGACTATATCATTGAGTTACTCATTGACCACCTATTAGTTTTAGGTTTGACTTTAAAATTATCCTGATTTTCAATGTTGAACTTAGGGAAATATCATTAATAGTTTTTTTTAGATTTAAAATAAATAAAAATAATAATTTTTATGCCATGTTATTGGATTTCAACTTCATAGTGTTATTCGAAGGGTGGAGATGTGTATTAATTATTTTTTCTGATTTTGAGCCCTCTGCCAACTCTGCATCCTCTTTGAGTCTTGACAACTCTATAGTGATCGCCTTGATAGTGAAACTCTACATCCCCTCTGAAAACTCTCCAACAACCTCCTTGACAGTGCCTCCTACCCGCTGCCTTCACTTCATGGACAGAACCAAAAATTATCCTCACTACCTGACCACCTCCATTCCCAAAATTGGTTTTGTCTTAATATTTGAGCTTTATGCTCCATGTCCAAATACTGATCAAAAGTTTCATCTTTATATTTCAAAGACTTTCATCTTGATATCTCTGTGAAGACATTGAAATTCTTAGGGATATATGAAAAAAATTATAAATGCTCTTCTGTGGATATTGGATTATTACCTTGAAATTTAGAAAGGCTCTTCTAGTGGAGTGCACTAGGAATCTAATTGGTGTACGTAGAAATAACAACACAATTGAGTGAGTCCATATGAACAATATCATAAAGTGGAAGCATACATATAGGAATTGAAATAGAAGAACTCAAAGCCTTATCTTTGTCTTCGAAGAACTAGTGGATTTGATATTGGTCGCAAGGGTTCTTCTATCTTGTTCAAGGGTGGGTATACACTTTTATCTGGATAAATTGGATGATATCCTCACACCTCTTTCTCTTCATAGGCTGGGTTGCACCTCTCTTCTCATGGGCCTCTTCTCATCCACTTCAGTGTTCTTCTCTTTTTCTTTCTTCTCGTAGTTTTCTTCTCACCCCAGTCAGTTTTCTTCTTTCCTTCCCTTCCTCTATTCTCATTGGTTGATCCTTATTCTCTATTATTTATT
>SNQJ01S0020014.1:59806-74974 GCA_010110895.2 Picea sitchensis
GTCCGAAACCCTGCACACTCAATGAAACTGAGTCAGCAACACCTGTCTACAACAAGGTAGTAAAAACATCATGTCATATAATTTAACGCATCATAATGAAGGAAAAAGTTTTATCATCATAAAAATCCAGATCACTTGCGAGCAAGTGTCCTCAAAGAATAAGTTTGGTAAGTGCGCCAGAGCGGGATGTTACACTGGATATAAAAAGTTGTAATGATCGGGGCATGCGAGGAAAACTGTCAATCTAAAGGTATGATCAATACCCTTCTTAGTTAATAGAAAAAGAATTTACTTTCATCTAGGAAATCCATAGGAATATAGACCCCTCTTTGTCTAAGATCAATAGGTAAATTCTTTGGAGATATTTTTCTCCATCCAGTGAAATTCCTGTGAGATTTTATCCCATAATATAATTGGTGACTCTACTGGGGAGATCCTTTTCTTTTTTCCTTGGATCTCTTAAATAGTTTTTCCTCCAAAAGAGGGTCATGTACTTTAGACATGATTTTGCAACTTTTTGTACAGAATTTGAAGGAATTAACTGCATATTTAGATTCCTCGAAAGAATTTTTCAGTTTAAAAAAAATCGTCCAGATCGGTGTCTAGAAGGAAAAGTTATCGTTGATTTAAAATAAGTTATTTTGTAATTTTTCCGTAATGATCACGTGGAATGTTCAGATAATATATTTTAATAGATAATATAGATTGAAGAGAAACAAAATTCATTATAAATATAATTAATGGGGATTTCTTTTGACATATTATATCATATGCTTTTGGTAAACACAGAGTGTGGTACAATCCCTGCAAATTTCCGCTCCCAAACACTAGATCTCCATTAGATTTGTTTTCCATGTTTTGGGCGTGATCTTGGTAGATACATTGGAGTGGGATGATATAACATTATTTCTGATTTCCTATGACCCCTCTGTTTGTTGTTGTTATTGTTGGTTCTTTTTCTTTCATATTCTTTCTTAGACCACAAATCTTTTTGCATTATAATTGGAAACGATAACCCAAAAAAAAGACAAAAACTTTGCATGCTTGACTGTTTTTGAAGCATTAGTGAAAGAGTGTGTTGGGATCATTGTTTGGTTTCAAATATGAATTATTTTTTTATTGCTTGGTGTGTTTGAGGTTTCATTTAAAAAGTGACAAAGGAAAAAGGAAAAAAATCTTTCTACCTCCCATAGCTAGAGTTCATCGAAGTGAACAAATTTCATTGTCATAATTGCATTTTCTTGGTTGGGTCAAGTGTCACAACATCAAAAAAGTTCCATCTTCTTCCATTGGACTTAAGTAACAACCATAAAAAGAAAATGTTCAATACAAAATTCATTACAAACTTTTATTTTATAGTGAACCAAAATTAGATAGGCTTAGGGCCTCCAAATGGGATTGGAGAGTAAACTCTCAAAGGCCACAAAATGAAACTTAGGAGTGATTAAGGAGTGTTAAATCCATTTTTGAAACCAGTGTGTCGGGAGCCTCCTCTAACACAAGATTTAAGCATGAGGTCGCATCGGGGCAAGTGGAGAGATTTCCCCTCTCTTCTTGTTTTGGTGTTTGTGGTAGCATTTCGATTGCTATGTGTATGGGGGTTCCATCAATTAATTCCTTCAGATCTTCTAGATTTGTTACCCTACCCTTACGTGTCATCATAACTACAACTATTTTCCTAACCATTGATTTTTAGGTGGTATCCTTAGTGACCTTTCATAGGGAGCTACAGAGGTGACTACAGGTGGGAAGTTCTTGTAGTACCTGGGGAAGAGATTCGTTCACGGTCTCAATCCCCCCAGAGTGTGCCTACCTTAATAAAGGGTGTCTCGATCGATCAAGGATATTTCATGTATATCATTGTGACTACTCCTCATACCTTCACTATCCAATATTGTGGTGACTTCATCTCCCCGATGGCATTGGTTCTCGGAAGGCCCCTGAGACAATTGGTTTTCTTGTTGTTATCCTATATTGATTAGAAGTGTGCTCTTTGAGTCTGAGTGTAGGATGCACTTAGGTTGAATTTGGTTTGTATTTTCACATATTACATTCACCATGGATGAATCATCACACTAACCCATCAACTAATAGGACTTAATCATATCACGGAGATGCAACCGCCTCTAAAGTGGCACAAGATAGGTGAAAATGAATTCAAAGGGTCTTATATTTGGTTTGATGAGACTAGTTTGTTCAAAGTGGATGTGGTAGAAGAACGTACTCCACAAAATTTAAATCCTCCTTTGACTGAGCCTGACGCACCTCTACTTGTCCAAGTAAGAGAAATTTTTAGTGAGCATTTTTCTTTGTTTTGTCATCCTCCCACTATGTCAAGAACAAGATTTTCATTTAGTGTGGTTGAGCCATCGAGCCCATATTTAAGTGGGACAATGGGCATCCACGTGATTTCCACATTAACATCCCTTAGTTCCATTGGGCGTACATCTTCCATGCATTTTTATACGAGTCCCTCAATCTAGGGGATGCCCATTGTGTCATCATTTCCATTTGTCAGTTTACTCATCATTTTTATACCCATCCCATCTATATTGATGCCCACCTTTCAATCTTCTTCCAATGGGGGTTCAAGCCTTGGTTTCAACATGGGGGGTGGAATTACTTCCACCTCCACCTTTCCTATGATTGGCCAGGTATCATCAAGCATTATTTCACCTTTCATATGGAACATTCCTAGTTGTTTTGGGGTTGTCACTCTAAGTCATGCTTAGAGAAGAAATATCTCAAGAGGTTTCAACTTTCCCTAGGTTAGCACACCCTTCCTTGGGGGCACATCTCTTGGGGGAAAGTTTCCATCATGGGGAGGTTTTCCCTTTGTTAACACACTAGGTCCTGGGGTTTCTTCCTTAGGACTAACTTTGGGAATTGTTTTTCTTGAGGGTCCACATTTAATCCCAGGGGAAACCCCCCCTAGGGGGCATGTTTGTTTCTAGGAGCAGTCATGCTACTGCAAGTGACACCATTCCTTGGATAATTCACTCTTTGTGAGCTCCTCAACCCTCCAATAGTACAAATATAGGGGATTGCAAGGTACATCTTGGAAAACAAAGACTTCACCTCTCTCCCAGTATGTATTTACATTGTTGAATTTCCTTGCAACATTAGAATTACCCAATTTTTCAGGATTGACAACTGAACCTATTTCCCATTACCCTTCATGGTTGGTAATTCCTAAGAAACTACCTTCCGATATTCCAAAATTCAATGAAAATCTAGGAGAAGACCCCTCTACACACATCATGACATACCATTTCTGGTGCTCATCCAATTCATTGATGGATGATAGTGTGAGGCTACATATTTTCCAACAATACCTAACTAGTGCTATCGCCAATTGGTAAATTCAATTAAAATGGATTTCCTTCAAAATATTCAATAACATGGAAATGACATTCATATCGCATTACTAATTGTCTATACAAAACAAGACAAGAACTAAGCTCTTGACTTCACTACGTCAATATAATGCCACTCACATTTCCGATCATATAAATAAGAGGAGGCGATGATGTATGATGATTAGGACTCATATTCCATAAAATATCCTTATGCAGTGGTTCATAATGTCCCTCCTACCACCCATTTACAGAGGTTTATCTATCACCGAGGTGACTACCGAGGAGCATGCCATTTTGCATGCCCAACACTTAGATTTTATCTATTTGTAGTCAGGTACACTTTATGACATCATTCCAAATTCTCATAGGTCATCGACATATCCAAGGAAGCCAACTCCAGGACCCCATGTCAATGGTGTCATTGGTTTTGTTTCCAATGCATCTATGAACTAGTTAGTTGACCAAATGGGTCATATGTCAATTTCATCGCACCCATAATATTTTGGCTCTAGTGCTCATTTTGTTGCGATTACTTCTCAAACATTCAAGGAGAATTTGGTGTAGCACAAACAATGAAATAATCCTCAACAACTTGGAGGAAAGATGAAAAAGAATAAGAAAACGAATTTCAATTGATTCTATGAGTGTTCGAGATCATATCCTCTATTCACGCTCATTATATTGTACTAGGTACCTTGGGGGTCCATATTCATCATCATTGGGTCCCCTCTCTTATGTTAATGGTATACATGAATGAACAACATTCAAATGGTTTCTACCATGCTCGACTTCAGATCGTCTATTTTCATGCTGTAAATTTGTACCTTTAGGGTTGGAAGGAAGACCTTGGGTTGGGTCCATATCATTCCTTTACAACATCCCCTCCAAAATTGTGATGGAGTATATCATTTGTCTATTAGTACTTTTAATAATTTGAGGGAACTCTACTTAGTGCTTGTTTTCTTCCTAATATCTATATGTTGTGTCATAGATCCACATTGTATTTGTTAGTGGCTATGATTGTTGGGTTATTACATTCGAATTCGAAGTTTGATGTGGTTCGACCAAGTAAAGACAAAGTCAAAGGTCGAGGTGGTTCAACTGGGTAAAGCCAAATTCAAAGAAATAAGACATGGACAACAAGTTGAAGAGGTCAAATGAAAAGAGGTTGACAAGTGGGCATGTGGAAACCGATTGAAGACTGAATGAAGTCCAACTAGTAGTCGATTGGTAATTCAACTTGGTATTCGACTATAACAAAATCCTAAGATTTGTGATATTTGTAGCCAATGATTTTCATATATATGTAACCACTTTTGGGTGCCTTTTATCTAGGGTTTTTCCTAATTTAATTCCTATAAGGAAGGCGTGTTGTAATGTTGTAAAATCTAATATTTATACGATGAATGACTAATTTCTAAGAATCAATAATTATAGAGGTTGTTGGTCATGTAGATGTACGATGAATTGGATACATGGTTTTTCTTAGGTGTGGACCAAGGTTTTGATGTTGATTTTGTCTTAGGTGTGGAACAATGTTAGACATGTAACCTTTTATTGTAAATGAATAAGAGAAAAAGAGAGAAGAATGCTCAAGGAATGTTGATTTTCTCGGTTTGGGTTTCCAGGGTAAAATATCTTTGTACTATGTATTTCCTTTGTCATTTACTTTCTTGATTAAATATTTCTTCCTCTCTTTTGCCAGGTTTCACATGGAAGTGTTCCTCATTTCCTAACATGTGGTATAAAATATTGGTTTAAAAACCATGGATTTGACCTAAACCCTAGGTTCAATGAAAGTCATAAGTCATAAATTGTGTGAAAGATCGTGTTAAAGAATGACGAGCAACTTGAGAATAGATATAGAAAAAATTCAATGGCCATAACTTTGAGCTTTGGAAGCTTAAAATTGAATATATCCTTGTAGATCGAGAAAAATGGACAATAGTCTATCGAGGTACCATGCTTACAGGTATGTCGAAAAAATAAAGGGAGAAACTTCAGGGAAGAGCAAGGAGTACAATTCGACTTTGTATTGCAGTTTCAGTACTGATAAATATATTAGGTGAATATTCAACCAATAAACTATGGGACAAGTTGGGGTTCTTGTACCATTCAAAATCCCTGGTAAACAAGTTATTTTTGAAAAAGAAACTATATAATCTGAGTATGACTGAGGGAGGTTCAATGACTGAGAATTTAAGTAAGTTTAATACCATTATAAGCCAATTATCGTATGTGTATATTAAAATCACAAATGAGGAGAAATCTATTATCCTATTATGTTATTTTCCAGATTCTTGGGATAACTTAGTCATGGATATAGGGAGTAATACAACCACATTAGTGATATAAGACATGTTTGAATCTCTATTGTTAGAAGAAATGAGAAGGAATAACATGGAAGGATCGACGAAAGATGATTTAATGGTGATAGGTCGATCGGTTGACAGAGATAAAGACAAATTCTTAGGTAGAAAGTCTAAGTCGAAAGGTATATATAAATCTGTTGTCCAGTCTATAAGAAGATGATAGAAATGAAGTAAATTTGGGCATTACAAAAGGAACTACAAGTCAAAGGAAATGAAAGTTAGTACATGATTTGACGAGAAGAAGTCGACTGAGAGAAAGACAACTCCAGATAAGAAAGGTGATGTGTACCTAGCATCGACGAATAGAAATTTGGATCAAGATGTTTATTTGATCGAATCAGGAGCATCCTATCATATGACACCACATAGAGAATGGTTATATGAATATGAACAATATGAAGGAGGATAATTTTTCTTGGGGGAGAACTCGACAACCAAAATTTTTGGATGAGGAAGAGTTCAAATGACAATGCAGGATAGAAGGAATAGAACCCTTCTAGGTGTGCTACACATTTTGGGTTTGAAAAGAAACCATATGCAGGAGTGCACACTCTATTTCATAAGGATTTGTGCAATATGGTCAGAGGTACGATGGTATTAATGAAATAATTTCAGATTGGAACCCTATACAAGTTAATAGGGAGTGTTGACTCAACTGGATGAAACAACATCATTAATATTGAAGTCAAATCGACTTGACTCAAGTCAGGATGAGTCGATTCAAGCTAAATAAAAAATTCATTATAAAGTTGACCTGACTATGCTATGGCACGAGAGGATGGGACACATTGGAGAGAAATAAATTTGAGGTATGTATAACAAAGGTATGGTCGAAGAATTTCCTACATCTAATTTAGAAGTTTAAATTTGTAAATATTGTATATATGGAAAACAAAGTCGGGTGAGGTTCCCATATGGAGAAACAAGGGAAAATGGGATTCTAGAATTGGTTCATAGTGATCTGCTTGGCCCTATTTCAGTGCCTTCAATTGGTGGATCTCTTTATTATGTCTACTTCACATATTATTTTTCTAGGAAGACATGGATATATTTCCTGAGGAAGAAATCAAAGGTTTTTGAAAAATTCAAAGAGTTTAAATCTCTTGTAGAAAACTAGAAAGATAAGTTGATCAAGGTGTTGAGAACTGACAATAGTGGTGAATTCTTTGGAAAAGAATTTGATAAGTTCTGCAAGTAGTGTGCATAGAACGCAAAAATACCACACCATATACCACACAAAAAAATTCATTTGTTGAGAGAATGAATAGAACATTGATGGAAAAACCAAGGAGCATGCTCAATGGTGTTAGGCTCACAAAAGAATTCTAGGAGGAGGTAGATGAGACTGCAAAATATCTATTGAAAATGTCACCTTCGTTGACACTAGTTGACATGACTCCATATGAGGTATGGTCAGGTAAGAATCCTTTGGTTTAACAAATCAAATTATTTGGTTGTGATGCATTTGTGCATGTTCAAAAGGAAAAGAGGAGAAAGCTGAACAAGAAGGTAGTCAAGTGTATTTTTATTGGATACAAAGAAGGAATGAAATGATATAAGCTATGGGATCCTCCATAAAAGAAAATAGTGTACGATAAATATGTGGTATTCATAGAAGTTGGAAGTAAGTCTCAGCCTGAAGAAATTTTTTAGACTGAGAATAATCTAGAGAAGGTGCAGTTTGAACTGAGGAATGAAGAAGTTAATTCAGATGAGTCGAATAAATTTGAGGAATACGTGGAACAACTGGCCCCGATTTGTTAGGATATTTAGACACTTAGGATTTATTTAATATCTACTTGGTCTAATGGGTCGTTAGGTAAAATTGTGTTTCTTGGTGTGATTCTTTATTATGCATTAATATTCATTTGTAGTTAGGAAATCCGACAATCATGATATGTTCCCAACATAGAGTGATCTAATGATTTATTTTCTCCTCAATCTTTAAAAACACATTGATATGTGGCTTAACACCTAATTGGGCCATGATATCTATTTAAAGATCATGGAGGGTCATTTGATGATGATTGATTGTGAGAAAATCTCTTGTAAAATCTCTCTGTAATCTTTTATTTTTCATTAATAAATTGCTCCAAGTGGACATGTTGGTTGGGGCCGTGGATGTTTCCCTGTAGGGGTCTTATCACATAACAATATCGGTGTGTTGATATTTGATATGGTTGTGTGAGTGGTTACCGAAGGTGTTCATCCTTCATTGGAATACCTGTGTTGTCGAACATGATATCAGATCTTATTTGAAGACTTTCTCTCGTTGTAGATTGAGATCATGAAGTTGAGTTGCCTAATATCTAGTTTCTGCCATTTTTGTACATTTCTGGGCTAAGGGGACTATTCCATTGCATCTGTAGCACTCGTTTTAGTCAGGAATGTTTTTCGTTTCACTCAAAAAGTTGTTTTTTTTTGCAAGATATGGTCATTTCAGTCAGATCTAGAGGTATAAAGCCTGAATACGTGTTTTAAAAAAAAATTACGGAGTATTATTTCGGTTTTATTTCAGTTTTTTATTTTTTTCAAGGTTGCTACTCCTTTGGATATGTGTATTATATTTTCCTCGCTCCCGATGTGATCTTGGAAAATCAAAAACATATTTGAAAGGGTGCATTTTTCGGGAAAGATAACCGAGATCTAACGCTTGTTGTCATCGAGAAGCGAAATTTTTTTCTTGTGTGAAAAGAGATTTTTATGGGCAGGATCTCCAAGGTCATCCTCAAAAACAAAACAACAACAAAAATCCTCCTAAACAAAACAATATTGTAATGTACCCAACCACCCCCATGCGAGACTATGCCACTTCAAGCCCACTTCTAGACTTATGTTGACTTCTAATGTAAATTTTAATTAATAAAGATACATGAAGTATTGACATGCATAGATCAAGATTCATGCTACAACATAAATAAATGAGACATATGTCATGCAAAAAAATAACCAGGAAGCATGCATATTATAGATAAATAAATACATAGTGAAATAAATACACAGGTAAATAAAACCATGACAGATAGCACTTGTCTTTCATAAAACAAATCACCAATTGGATGTAGACTAAGGATATTCTAACCAATCATAGAAATTTTTGTTCCAAGTCTCAACAACAATGTCACCCCCGAGTTGGGGATATGAATCCAAAAGGACGGTTCCAGAGTGTCACTCGACTTCCCAAACCAGTCAACACTCAATCTCTCATAGGCTTCTCATCACCCACAAAAATCCAAAGTACACCCAATCTCTTCTACCCAGGCTACACAACCCAAGATAATGGACCCCCTTCTCTTCCACACAATCCCTCAAGTTGTCCATCTCCTTCCAAGGCTCCAGTTCATCTTATCAAGAATATCTATGCTAGGACTCTCAGGATTCACAGTTGTGAGAAAAGATGAATACAGGACAAAGCATCTCAGACATGTAGGACTTAATTCATGGTTGTAATACACCAGCAGTCTCTGCAACCAACAAAACCATGGCTCATATTCAACAATTCGTTTTCCCTTCCAAATTCAAATGCGAATGAGGAAAGACAAGTGGGTGAAAGAGTGAATGTAGAGAGAACAGGGTGAAAGTTGTGAACAATGAACAATGAACAGTGAACAATGAACGAGTGAATGGGTGAAGAAGAAGAAACCCCCACAACAAACCAAAGATGGGTTTATGTAATTCTTGTAATTAAGGAACCACTTGGCCTTCCCCCCAAGAAGCTCATGTAATTTTTATTCTCCATTAAAACAAAATGGGTAAATAAAATATAAAATAAATACCTAGCCCCTCAAGCCCCCTCTCTTGTGGAATCATAACCCCCTATAACTCTCGTCCTTGTCTATATAGCATCCAATGATGTATTTGTTATTAATAATGATCAAATATTACATTTCCTAGGCACATTGACCTCTTTCAATTGTTTGGGAACTTTGGCCTTTCATAGATTACCAAAATACATTATTTGATATGGGGCTCAAAACCGAGGTATTGCAAATATGTTTTTCTATCTCACTTGGTTAAAAATTGCATTATTAAGTAAGGGGTCTTGAGTCCAAGTATTTTTTTTGTTATTTTTTTTTAAAAACAAATCATGCATCCATTGTAAAGTGTGTTTCACTTCATATATAAAAGTGAATCACTACAAGTAGCTTTAATATATTATTTTAAAGTTATTTATTTGACATGTAACTTTATTTTTTAAAGTAAGTAAGTCCATTGTAAAAGTGATCCCCACTTCTTTTTATAAAAGTGGGTCACTTCATAAAGAAACTTATTTGTAAAAGTGAGGGAATAACTTTCACATCTGAATTCCATTTTCATTCATTTTTTTTAAGCAGCCTATTTTTTCAAGATCTTTCCATCCAGATCATTAGTTTTAGTTTTTAAATCCATATTATCTACATATTTAATATGTATTCTCCCACTAATAGTTTTCTTACCAAAACCAACTACTTCCAACGAAAATCCCATATGGAGGATTTATTAATAAGTAAAGGATTGTATCTGATTAGCTTGGGAAAGGAAAAACAAACCCACTGATGATGAAAATAAAGTCAAATTTTCTAATAGGAATGACGAAGCATGCATACTGATCAAAATGCACATCTCTCATGATTTAAGGTTCCACCTTCAACAAATTGATGACTGCGATGAAGCTTGGGAAAATATTGAATCTATGTTTGGTAAACACAATATTATTTGAGCACATTAGTTAGAAAATCGAATATTCAATTTAATTCGAAACGATTTTTGTTGCATTGAAGATTATCTGTCTAAGATTAAAACACTTAGAATTTTATGTGAAGAGTGTAACATAAAGATAGATGAAGAGCATTTCATTTGTATTACTCTTTCTATGCTAGGTATTTCATATTGTGTGCTTGTATCTAACTTTTATTCCATGAGAGAGTCTCTAGGGAAATCTTATCAAAAACCCACTCTTGAGTCCTTTTGTGGTGCTTTGATTAGAGATAAAGATAATCTTGTAGAACTTGGAGTGATCAACACTGCAGGTACCTCCAACAAACCTTAGTAGCCAAGAAGAAATTTAAACCCAAGAATACCAAGAAGCAACATCCTCACCACAACAACAATAAAAACAAGGGTCCTAAACCTACTCAGATAACTTCAACGCCTAATGGTGACAAATGAGCAAAATATAAAAATAATAAGACTGATAGACATTGCAACTTTTGTGGGAAAGATGGTCATGATGAGTCCAAATATTTAAAGAATATGGAAACTTTAGAAGAAGCAATGAAGAATCACAACATCAATATTGATTCTACTACTTCTTCTTCTCCTCATGGACATGCACTTTCTTCTTTTGGTTTCTCCTTCAATGCAACTTCTACTTCTTCTTCTAATGAGTGGCTTATTGATTCTGGAGCATCTTATCATATGGCTAAGTAGCAAGCCATATATTCTAATCTAAATGAATGTAACACCAAGAAAATATCGGTTGGTGATAATAGATCTCTTAGTGTTGTAAAATCTGTAATAGTTCAGGTAGATAATGGTCATTTCAATGATGTATTATGTGTTCCAAGTCATTCTTGTAACCTTCTATCAATATATCAAATCACTCATTCAAGTGAAGGTAAAACCATGGAATTTTCACCTCACGAAGTTGTAATCAATGATTTAAAAGATACTCAACATGTTCTTGCAACTGGAATTGTTGATGATATTACCAGTTTGTACAAGTTTGATAGATTTGGGTCATCATCTTTTCCATCCATTGTTTTTGATCATAGTAATGAATTGAACAAACTTTGGCATGAGCAGTTTGGTCATCTAAACTATTGCTCATTGCAAAAACTATGTAATCAACATATGGTGACTTGACTTCCTCTTGTTTCATACATAGATGGTTTTTGTGCCAGTTGTGTTCTTGAAAAACATCATTGGGATAATTTTTACAAACGTGCCTCTTGGCACGCCTCATTCCCTTTGCAACTTGTTCACAGTGACTTGTGTGGTCCACTTTCTTCTCCTTCATTTTCTGGGTGCAAGTTTTTATTAACTTTCATTGATGACTTTTCTAGATATACTTGGGTTTACTTCTTAAAACTTAAGAGAGAAGTTTTTGACAAGTTTCTGGCCTACAAGGCTCTTGTAGAAAATAAATCTAGACATCAAATTCAAAAGTTAGGAACATATAATGGAGGTGAATATATGAACAATAATTTTACAAGTTACTACACTACAGAGGGCATCCAAATGGAACACATTATTCCATATACACCACAAAAAAATGGTGTTTTTGAGAGAAATAACCACACATTAAATTAAATGGCTAATTTTATGATCCAATCTAAGGATTATGTAAAAATAATTGGATGGAATCCATCAACTGTGCAAATTGCATAGTAAATCACACTCCCACGAATCCTCTTAAAAATGTAACACTAAAAGAAGCATGGACTAAAATTAAACTAGTTGTAAGTCACTTCCTTGGATTTTTTAGTATAGCATGGGCTCACATTCCTTATGAGAAAAGGAAAGCATTGTAGCCTAAAAGTGAGAAATGTATATTTGTTGCTTATTATGAAGATGTCAAAGGTTACCAACTTATTCAACCACATTGTAATGAAGTTATTATTAGAAGAGATGTTAAATTTGATAAAAATATATTGGCATGTGATCATAATTCGACAATTATGCCTTATTTGTCCTGTGATCCATCTTCAGTGTTTGTTCCTTATTTTGTTCCTATTCTTGTTAGAAAAATAGAGTCGCAGAACAATAAAATAAAATAAATGTGGAAATAAAAAAAAAAATATACACAATACAATAGAGACACATATATGCATGGTTCACTCAGTGTGGGCTACATCCACCAGAGAAATTTTCAGGTCCTTCCCTTTTATTATCCAACGAATTAAGGGATACAACCTACAACACACTCGTTGTAACTTCCTCTTCTTTCTCTCACAGTCTCCTCTCTCATAATACAATATTCGTAATGATACATAACCACAATACATTTCCCTCATAAAAGAGGGTTTCATTCTAGGGAAAAAAACCCTAATATAACTTCTACCGTAAGATATGTGACCTTATAATGAACTGTCTAGATTTACTATGAAATTACAATATACACTTACAATGCAATTTTTCCTTCAGGGGCCCGCTTTCCCATGAACCCCGCAGGAGAGGAAATCCCCCCCTTCACTCCCCTACAGGGAGGGGTGTACATTCTTCCGTGGTGTAAAGTCTTCATGGGGTAAAAAAATGGCTAAAAATAAATTCCTCTAAATCAGGAAGATAATCAAGCTCCATAACCAACAATCTCCCACTTGGAGACTGATCTCAACAACTCCACTGCTGGTGTATCTGCTGGACTATGATCCTTCTTGGACCTGGAAAATTTCTCATCTTCATATTCATGCTTGAAGACCAATTGAAACTGAGCAAGAACTCAGTTTCTCCCTAGTTACTCCCTTTGTTAACATGTCTCCAAGATTGCGGCTAGTGTGTATCTTTTCCAAATTCAAATGTCCATCTTCCAAAATGGATCGTATGAAATGGTATATGCTTAGTCTTCGAATGGAAGGATGATTTATTTGTGAGATGAATGGAACTCTCACCTTCATAGTACAGCCTAATATTATCTTGCTTATTTCCTAATTCCTCCATAAACCTATGTAACCAAATATCATCTTTACTAGCCTTTGTAGAAACAACATACTCTGCCTCTATTATTGAAAGTGCAAAAAACTTTTGTAGTTTTGAAATACAAATTACTATTGTTCCACCTATAGTAAAAGCATACCTTGTGGTGCTCCTCCTTCTATCTTTATCACCTACCATATCTGAATCAACATATCCATGTAGAACAATGTTTGAACCTCCAAAACATAATGCACAAGACATCTCAAATACCTGAGAATCCACTTTTTTACATCCCAATGTTCTTTACCTAGATTGTTCATTTACCTTCTCACAAATCCCATTGCAACATTGCAATATATGGTCTTGTGAAAACCATCACATACATCAAGATTCCAACTATTGATGAATAAGGGACCCTGGACATGTATTTTATCTCCTCCTGTGTCTTGGGACACATTTCCTTAGTTCATTTAAAATGGATAGGCAAAGGTGTACTAACTTGTTTTTCATTATTCATTCTAAACCTCTCCAACACCTTCTCCATGTACTCACCCTGAGACAATGTCAATTTGTGATTTTTCTTGTCTCTTTTTATTTTCATACCAAGGATTTCCTTTGCAGCACCCAAATCCTTCATCGCAAATGAATTAGATAATTTCTTATTGAGCACATTTATATCCAACATATTAGACCCTGCAACAAGTATGTCATCTACATACAATAGCAAGATAAATATCTTTCTCCAAATCCCCATGGAGAAAAGCTATTTTACATCTAATTGTTCAAGATGTAAATCTTATATTGCCACAAGACTTAAAATATTCCTAATTGAAATCATTTTAACAACATGAGAAAATATTTCATCAAAATCTATACCTTTCTTTTGTGCAAACCCCTTTACAACAAGTCTATCCTTGTATAGTTTTTTTCCTCCATCTTCTTCCTTTAACTTGTAAACCCATTTATTCTGTAATGCTCTTTTTCCTGTAGGAAATTGATCCAAATCCAAATTATGGTTATTTACTAGGGAATCCATTTCCTATTTCATTCCTTGCTCCCACTTATTTTTAGTGTCTACCCTCATTGCCTCTTCATAACATTTTGGTTCACCATAATCAATCAACAATAAATAATACAATGGAGAGTATTGTTTAGGGGGCCAACTTAACCTAGTCGATATTCTAACACTTATAGGAGTTTGACGTACCTACTGCTTCTATTTTTGTACATTTTGATTTTATGGTACCTTTGGAATTTCATTTTTAGTGATCACATCAAGCACTATGTATTATGGTTTTTCTTTTTCCTATTTCTTTCCCTGCAACTGATATTTGTACATGACCTTCTCATTGAATATGACATCTCTACTCCTAATGATTTTTTTATTTTCATAATCCCATAAGCGATAACCAAAATCATTAACACCATATCCAATAAAGGTACACTTCTTTGATTTTTCCTCAAGATTTGTTCTATTTTCTTTATCTATATGGACAAATGCTTCACAACCGAAAGTCTACAATCCTCCTATGGAATTCTACAATCCAAAGAGCTTGAAGGTCCTGTATTTATTAAGGTGAAAACAATATCTACAACATCTTCCTAGAACTATAAGGGAAAACCAACATGCAATCTCATACTCCTTGCACGCTCCATGATTGTCTTGTTCATCCTTTCAATTACACCATTTTCTTGTGGTGTTCCTAGAACTATCTTCTCTTTATGAATCCCATGGTATAAACAATAATCATCAAACTCATTTGCCCAATATTCACCTCCATTGTTTGATCTAAGACACTTTAACCTTTTTCTTATCTCATTCT
>SNQJ01S0020014.1:83379-106183 GCA_010110895.2 Picea sitchensis
AAAAAATAATGAAGACCACATTTTGTAACTTTTGTAAGTTAGTTGGAGATGAAGACAAGGATTGTAGAACCCTAGAGATGATGAAAGAATCGATTGTAGATACATACAAAGTGTAGACTGAACAAGTAATATGACAACCTGCGCAACAACCACAGTATAACAATGCACAACAACCATAATATAATAATGCACAACAGTTTCAAGGGAAACAACAGTAAAATATTACACAACAATGCGTAGCACCACCGCAGTAAAATAACTCCCAACCACAATATAATGAAGGAACTCAATATAATACACTGCGTGGAGATAATAAGGGAAAAAGAGGAGGCCTAAGAGGAGGAAGTCATGAAGGAAGAGTCTCTGGAGGAGGTCAAGTACTATCATAAATCAGGGCACTATGGAAGATATTTCCCACAGTCACCTAGGAAATGTCTATATTGTCATGCAACAGACCATAAAACATAATATTGTCTGACACTTTTGATAAAAATACAGGACAAGAGGAACCATACCAATCATAAGATATAATGGATTGTTGTGGAGAACATAGAATAAGATGGTAAGAAGATAGACATAGTTACTAGAGGTGGAGCTAATACAGGAGAAGATGCAACAAAGAAGTATCAAGATCAATACTAGTGGGTCAAGAAGAATACAACGCCTGAACATAAGTTTGATGCGCACAAAGAGAAAGAGATATTCAAGGAATCTAGACAGGAGATTTTGAAGGAAAACATTGTGTCCACTTCTAAAACAAAACCAATAGATGACATACTAATGTATGACATGCATCCCTTGTTTGATTAGACCACCAAATAGCATACTTCATAGAAAATAAGTAACTTAAGGAAATTTTTGGGATCTTGTGGAAAGTTGTTGAATGATAGAAACTCTTTACAAATATTACAAAATCTATTAGAAAAGTGTCATCCTGGGGAAGAATGGGTAAAAAAAGTGAATCAGGTCTGGAAGAAGAGAAGAACCATTCGAGAATTCAGGATGAATGCAAACATAGGAGATTTCAACACGGGGGATATAATACTAGACTTAGGGTCTGAAGTCAATGTTCTGCCAAAAAAAACTAGGGAAGATATGGGGGCACCTCAACTGGCGTATTTACTTATTCATTTAAAGTTATAAAATCAACACAGAGTAGTACCAATTGGAATATTGAAAGGGATTTGAGTATATCTAGATGGTGTGTGCACCATGGCAGACTTTGAAGTCATTGACATAGTAGATAATACTTCCCAATATCCATATTTGTTGGGTCTGGATTGGGATTTTGATAACTAGAATATTATCAATTTGAAGACAAGGAAGATGATATTTTAGTCTAGAGAATACATAGTTATTTCACCTTTGGATCCCTTAGAAGGAGGAAGGTATGTGGAACCTGCAACAGAAAATATTCTGACAAAATATGTGAATCATTTATACAGAACTATCGTGAATGAAGAGGATTATATCAACACAAATTGCAGATGGAATGCTCATTTTGAGGAGCATTATTTCTTGTGCTTCAGACTCTAACACGGGACTGGAAAACTAGAAGAAATGACTACATGAATTATCTACCAGAAGATGTGCCAGAATGATGCACGCACTGAGATGGGTTGGTACAGAGGTAAGAGAACCTCCTACTTTTTATGTTATGAATGAATTAGAATAATTGTTAATGAATTTTGAGGTAGAAGTTATGGAAAATCATAGATTACCATCCTTATATATTTCTTTTAATGTTACACCTGCAAGATGGTGGGCAACACACAAGGAAAAGATCAGTAATTGGTTTCAGTGCAAAAGGTTATTGCACATTAGATTTGGCGTAGAGAAGTACAATATATTTTTGGAGANTAGCCCTAGCATTTATGTCTGTACGCTTCCCTGCGTCAAGAATCCAGTGCCGTATCAAGAGTCTCGGGTTGTTTAAAGGCACAGTTCCACTCTTGCGACACACTCTGAGCCGTATCAGTAGTCTCGGGCTGTTTAAAGGCACAGTTCCACTACTACGACTCTACTGTTGGATTCTTTCATCCTGTGACAGTACTGTACCTAACCCCTGGTGTCTATTTCTACTTACTGCTGCTAGTTGCACGCCTTGTGTCCAAGGGCATTATTTCCTTGTTGTCACTATGATATGTCATGTCGTCTTGATTATGTTCGTCTTATTTGCGTCCTGTTGGTTCGAGTGGTGATGTAGGATCAAGGGAGTTGTTTCTTCTGCACGCGCGCACACACCTTAACAAACAAACAAAACAAAAAAATTGCAGCTATTTTCAGAGTTGTTGACGTAACCAGGTGGGTTGTTACACCAAGGAACTCAATATAATACACCGCGTTGAGATAATAAGGGAAAAAGAGGAGGCCTAAGAGGAGGAAGTCGTGAACGAAGAGTCTCTGGAGGAGGTCAAGTACTATTAGTTTGTCATAACTATCATAAATTAGGGAACTATGCAAGATACTTCCCACAGTTACCAATGAAATGTCTATATTGTCGCGCAACAGACCATAAAACATAATATTGTCTGACACTTTTGAAAAAAATACAGGACAAGAGGAACCATACCAATTAGAAGGTACAATGGATTGTTGTGGAGAACATAGAAGAAGATGGTAATAAGATAGACATAGTTACTAGAGGTGGAGCTAAGAGAGGAGAAGATGCAACAAAGAAGTATTAAGATCAATACTAGTGGGTCAAGAAGAATACAGTGCCTGAACATAAGTTTGATGTGCACAAAGAGAAAGAGATATTCAAGGAAGCCAGACAAGAGATTTTGAAGGAAAACATTGCGTCCACTTTTGGAACAAAACCAATAGTTGATGTACCAATGTATGACATGCATCCCTGGTTTGATCAGACCACCAAATAGCATACTTCATAGAAAATAAGTAACTTAAGGAATGTTTTCGGATCTTGTGGAAAGTTGTTGAATGATAGAAACTCTTTACAAATATTACAAAATCTATTAGAAAAGTGTCATCCCGGGGAAGAATGGGTAAAAACAATGAATCAGGTCTAGAATAAGAGAATAACCATTCGAGAATTTAGGATGAATGCAAACATAGGAGATTTCAATATGGGGGATTTCAACATGGGGGATATAATACTAGACTTAGGGTCTGAAGTCAATGTTATGCCAAAGAAAACTAGGGAAGATATGGGGGCATCTCAACTGGCATATTCACTTATTTATTTGAAGTTATAAAATCAGCACAGAGTAGTACCAATTGGAATATTGAAAGGGATTTGAGTAGATCTAGATGGTGTGTGCACCATGGCAAACTTTGAAGTCATTGACGTAGTAGATAATACTTCGCAATATCCATCTTTGTTGGGTATGGATTGAGATTTTGATAACCAGAATAATATCAATTTGAAGACAAGGAAGATGATATTTTAGTCTAGAGAATACATAGTTATTGCACCTTTGGATCCCTTAGAAGGAGGAAGGTATGTGGAACTTGCAACAGAAAATATTATGACAAAATATGTGAATCATTTATACAGAACTACCGTGCATGAAGAGGATTATATTAATACAAACTGCAGATGGAATGCTCATTTGGAGGAGCATTATTTCTTGTGCTTCAGACTCTAACACAGGACTGGAAAACTGGAAGCAACGACTACATGAATTATCTACCAGAAGATGTGCTAGAATGATGCACACGTTGAGATGGGTTGGTACAGAGGTACAAGAACCTCCTACTTTTTATGTTATGAATGAATTAGAATAATTGTTAATGAAGTTTGAGGTAGAAGTTATGGAAAATCATAGATTACCATCCTTATATATTACTTTTAATGTCACACTTGCAAGATGGTGGGCAACACACAAGGAGAAGATTAATAATTGGTTTCAGTGCAAAAGGTTATTGCGCATTAGATTTGGTGCAGAGAAGTACAATATATTTTTGGAGAGATATGATGGATTTGGACAACCCCAAGAACATGTAGATAGGTGCATGGTTCAATGGATATTATTACCCCCCGAAGAATGGTCACACTATTTCATTCACACACTACAAGGCATTCCAAGGCACTAGTACACAAAACAAGAACAATGCAAAGAAACTACTAATTGGGAGGAAATACAACATAATTTTCTGGTTACATTTTCCTTTGAACATGAGAGTCCATAGATAGATACAACACTGAAGGTGGTAAGATATAGGATATTTTAAGAGCCATAATTTGACATTGTTACAACATATCAAAACCAACATAGATAGACTATCAGACAATTGTTGCATTGTTATCATGTCGCAGAAGTAGAAGATCCAAAAGATAACCTGTGCAATATCCAGATACCAGAAATCGAAGGTGAAAGGGGAGTAGAATGTCTAAATCTCAACTCATAATATTATGCTGCACCTTTGAACATCAAGAAGGTAAACATTGGAACTGTAGAAAACTCAAAGATAGAAAGTATCGAAGGTTATTGGGATAATCAGACAATAGAAAGGATCACATAGTTACTATGTGAATACAATGATTTGTTCCCAACAACATTTTCAGAGATGAAGGGCTTAGCAGGATAACTTGGAGAGATGAATATCCCTTTGAATCCAGATGCTATAACAATAAGACAATGACCTTATAGGATGAATCCAATATACAAGGAGAAAGTAAAGGCATAAATTGACAGGATGTTAGAAGCAAGTGTCATACAAACTATGGAAGAATCAGATTGGATAATCCCTATGGGGGTGTAGGAAAAGAAGCAAGGGGAAATTAGGATCTGTGTGTACTTGAGGAAATTTAATGATTCTTTCTTACATGATCCTTGTCCTACCCCATTTACAGATGAAGTACTGGAAAATGTAGGAGCTCAAGAAGTTTCTTCTTTTACAGATGGATTTTAAGGTTATCATTAGATTAGGATAGCACCAGAAGATAGGAATAAGACAACATTTGCTACAAAATGGGGATCATTTAAGTATATAGTTATGCCATTTGGATTGAAGAATGCAGTAGACATTTTTTCAAGGGTAGTAGCAGAAACTTTTAAGGACTTTATTAATAAGTTTTTGGTGGTTTACTTGGATGATTGGACAATATTCATTTTATTAAAGGATCATGTTGAAGTATTAAGGATGATGTTGGACAGATGCAGACAGTGTCAGATGTCATTGAATATCAAGAAATGTATTTTCAAAGAACCTTTTTGTATTTTGTTAGGACACGTGGTGTGTAAACAAGGTCTATTGGTTGATCCTGCTAAAATTGTTGTCATAGTTAACTTACCCCCACCAAATTCAGTGCGTTATTTGAAGTGTACACTTGGTCACACAGGGTATTATAGGAAGTTCATAAGGGGATATGCACATATTACTTCACCAATGGATAATTTGTTGAAGAAGCACACTAAGTATCTGTGGAATGATGAATGCCAACAGAGTTTGGATATTTTGAAGGAGAAGATGGTTACTACATCGATTCTAGTATTTCCAGATTGGGATAAAGAATTTCATGTGCATGTGGATGCATTCGCAATAGCATTAGGAGAACTATTAACCCATACAGGAGAAGGTGATATAGATCACCCTATAACATTTTCTAGCAGAAAGTTATCAGATTCAGAACAAAACTATAACACTACAAAAAGGGGAGGGTTAGCTATGGTGTATGCTTTGTAGAAATATAAACATTAATTTTTAGGGAAACATTTCAAGATGTTTACAGTTCATCCTTACTTGAGATATTTAGTCAATAAGCCAGTGTTGGGGGGGAGGATATGCATATGAATACTCTTTTTTCAAGAATTTGACTTTGAAGTTGTGGTGAATCTTGCAAGATTGAATGTAGGACCAAATCATTTATCTAGGATAACCAATGGAGAAGAACCAAACAGTTTGGAAAATAACTTTCTTGTTGCTCAATTATTTTCATTACAGGTTGCTAATGAGTATTTTGCTAACATTATTGAGTTTCTGAGTATAGGATTTTTTCCAAAGGAATTTAGCACTGCGCAGAAGAAGAATTTGATAGTCAGAGATGCAAATTATCAACTGATTGTAGGTCATTTATACAAACTTGGTGTAGATAACATTCTAAGAACATGTGTTATGGAGCATGAAAGGAATATCATATTGGCAGAATCACATGAAGGCATAACAAGAGGACATTATGCAGGAAATCCTACTGCATAGAAGGTATTGCGCACAAGATTATGGTGGCCAACAGTTCATAAGGATGAAAAGGAAAATTGTCAGAACTGTGATGTTTTTCATAGAGTTGGAAGACCATATAGGAGGGATGAGATGCCATTGAAACCTCACGTTACTTTGCAAGTGTTTGACAAGTGGGAAGTAGATTTTGTGGGACCAAACAACCCACCAGCTAAAAGATCAGGAGTAAGGTATATTATCACAACGACATAATACTTGACTAGATGGACTAAGGAAGAAGAAGTGAAGGATTGCAGCACAGAGAAATCAACACGCTTCTTATTTAAACATTTAGTGACAAGTTTTGGATTCCCAAGAATTTTGATGAGTGTTCAGGGGATTCATTTTATCAATAGTACAATTGAGGCAATCCTTGAAGAGTTTGAGGTATATAATCAGAAGAACACTCCTTATCATCCTCGGTCAAATGGAATAGAGGAAGCCTTCAATAAGATTTTGGAGAATGCCTTGAAAAATATTTGTAATGTGAACAAAGATGATTGGGACTTGAAGGTACCGACAATACTTTCGTATTATAGAACTACATGCAAGAAGCTAACATTACAGACACCATTTAGATTGGTATATGGATATGAAGCAATAGTTCCCTTATATTATTTAATACCAAGTCTGTCCATTGCAACAATTACAAACATGAAAGAAAGGGGAATAGCGTAAGAAATATTGGCTCAAATAATGGAATTATAAGAGGACATAATCATCACAGGTTTCCATCATGAGCTACAAAAAGCAAAGGATAAAGCATGGCATGAAAGGAATATTAAGAAGAAGAATTTTAAGGAAGTAGATATAGTTCTCCTCTATGACAGTAAGTATTTGTAGCATCTAGGGAAGCTTAGAATGCATTGGATAGGCCCATATCAGATAAAATCTGTCACAGATGGAGCTTATGTGCAACTTCAATACTTAATAGGAAAGGAAGTTCAAGGACTGGTGAATGGTAGTTGACTGAAAATATATAGGGACAACCGACCCACTAACCCTCAGTAGTTGTAGCGCAACAAGTAGACTTGTACATATTGTAAATAATAGGAGTTAAAAGAATAAAAAGGAAAAAAAAAACTAGAAAAATGAAGAAAAAGACAAAAATAAGTAGTTAGAGGAATAAGGGATAGACAAATCGTTGAGCATGATAGGGAACAATAGACAAAAAAATGGTGTGACATAATTCATAAGACTACGCATAGAAAAAGTAAACATTACGCGACAGGATGGAGAATGATCGAAAAAGTTGAAAACTGGTGAACATAAAAGAAAGGACATGTAAGAGGATGAATGACAGAGTCTATAAAGGGCGAAAAGTTGGGAAAATATGAAACACTTGTGATTTTTGAGAGACCAAGTGACCTATAAAAAAAAGTAGGAGTAAGTGTGAAATTGTGAAGAACCCTGCCGAGATCTACAGTAGATTTTCCCTGATGACAAGGAGATGGCATCGTCAAAGTTCAGAAAACCTATCCAGTTTGTGTGAAGGACACGTAGCAGTAACACAATGTTAGAATAAATGACCATATTGGTCTACATTGATGATATTCCCACTACAAATTCTGAATCCATCATTCCAACAAGAGTAGAAGAAGAAAAATAAGACGCAAAAGAGATGGAAGTAGATCAAGGTGTAGGACAACAAAAATTGAAAAACCATAATGGTGAGGTGAACACTAATTCAAAAACATATGCAGGAGTGGAGGAGATGAAAAAATAGAGTGAGGGAACCCTAAAACAGGAATCCATTATAGAAGAAGTCTCGGTGGATGACATTACAGGCCAACAAGAAACATAGGGCGAAGAAGAAGAAGAAGTTGAGGAAGAACTTGCAGAAGAAAAACTAGCTACAAGACGGAAAAGGAAAATACCACATGCTCCAAGCAAACAAACCTCAGGAGAGATCATGCTACTGCATATCTCAGATGTTGTAATTTTAATTGAAGAAATTCTAGGAAAAGTGGAAAAATTGAAGTATGTAGATCATGATGTAACAAACATAATGAAGTTTCCTGACCTTGCACACAAAATCTATTTAGAGAACAAGGAGGAGGTAGGACCCTCAGGAAATCTAGTTTTGGAACCCGCAGAGTGGATCACATGATTATATAATTCAGGTATTATGAATTTGTTGAAGATACTGCATTTCGTACGCAGTAAGAATGTGGGAAACTTTGCAAAACAACTGTTGGAAAGGGTACATGCGGGTATCATGTGGATGGACATGCAGATCCATATAGATGTATACCTCATAGAAAAAATCATAGGGTTTCCAATCAGCGACGTAAAACCATAGGATTACTTAAAGAACAAAGAAAAGGACAAGGATATTGCAGAAGAGGTTAAAGCACAGTTTGGGACAAACATGGGAAATAAGGGCATAGTGATAAAGGACATCAATGATATTGCGACAAGGTTTTACAAAAATATTATGGCATGCAAACTCTTGAAAAAGTGTATAAATAAAGAAGCCCCGATGGGAGTCATAGCTGCAGTTGCATAGTGTGCAAAGGGTATAGTATTAAGTTGGGCTCCTTATTTATTGAACCAATTTCTGATAGACTGTAGGGATGCACATGATAATGGGAAAAAATTCCATTACTCTTGGATATTGGTATTGATAGCATTGGTAGGCTGAAAGGGACCCAAATTCACATCCTTTCTTGACAAAAGAGGAAAATGCCACCCAACACGGTATATAATCTTATGGTAGGAAAAATACACCAAGAACCAACAGGAGAATGTCACAATGTTTGCAATGTTCCTAGAAGATATGCAACAGAGGACAACTAACATGTGGAGAATCCAAATTGATGTAGTTAAGGAAAAAAAAGGAATTGCTAAATTTAAGGCTTCAAGACACCACATGTGGATTCAGGCCAGAAGAGATCCAAATAAGAAGTGGCTAGAAATGAGGTACTACACAACATGGGAGGAAGTAGAATTGATAATGAAGGACTAGCCTACACAGTCGAAATTTCCAGTAACACAAAAGAAAGGGACAAAACCTAAGGAACAAGCAGAAGTAGATCCATCAAGGAAGACAAACAGTCCAACATAAAATACAAGGAAGGCTGTAGAGCGTAGTCAAAACTCAGGGAGTAGCCCAACAGTCAAGAAGGCAATAAATAATGACATTGTGTTAAGGGAAGAAGGGAAAGGAGATGGAGAGAAGGTAAAGGGATATAGCTTTTGTAAAAAGGAGGTACAGGATGATGAAACAGAAAATAAGAAAACTGAGGTGAAGACCTCAAACCCAACCAAGAAGAGGACTGGAACATAGGAGGGAGAAATAAGGAAGAAAATGAAGTACCACAAGAATCCCCCAGTACTCTCTATCATAGAATAAGATGTAGAATTCATCGCAGATAAATTCCAAGATAGAGGGGACAATGCAGTACTTGCAGCGGAAGTATAAAGAGAGGAAATTATGGAGAAGTTAGTAGAAGTGCATGGAATTCTATAGAGGCTGGAAAGAAGTACAATGCATCATCCTACAACACAACAGAAAGAAAAATCACAAGAAGCACCAATATAGAAAGAAGAGGAAGACACAATAAAAATAGTAGTAAAGAGAAATGATAGGTTTAAGGCCATGCAAGAAATGTTGGAAGTAGATGAGAACACAACGCAGAAAAAGGTGAAGGACACAAAACATTTAGAGTTGGTTGTGGCACACATACCCACAAAGGAGTTATATGGGTTCCAGACGAGTTTGATGCAGGAGGTCTAGTCTAGAGCTAGGAAGAATTCCACCAACCTAGAGATCGACAGGGAGGTTAAGGAGAAATTGCAGATAACTTGTGAGAAAATAAAAAAGGAGAAGGAGGAGGATAAAAAGTGTGCAGATAAAATAGAGAAGAAACTTGCAGAAGTTTACAACATCATACCAAACTGCACATAGGAACTGGAGGTCATAGTAGAAGAATAGATACGAAAGATTGTGCAAACAATGGAGAGATATAAGCATGATATAATAGAGTTAATATAAAATCTGACTCCAAGCACACCCCCAGAAGTCAGGGAACTCAGAGAGCAGGAGGCTATTGCACACATAGATAGCATAGTGCGGGAAGTAAAAGAATTTGCTGAATTGTATGAAAGGACTACACACATTTGGATCAACCTGGAAGAAGATGAGAGGATACAACAATTGGATCAAAGATAGGAAAATGTGACCACCGAAGTATATGATTTGAAATAGAGGCAGAAAGAAATGGTATCCTGGAAAGGATGAAGAGTGCGTAGGAAATGAAGAACCCGCAAGAAGAACTAAAGGAAGTACAAGGAGAAAAACAAGAAAGGTAGGATCAATTGGATCCATTGTAGCAAGACTCTGAAAGAATGATAGAAGAACTACAAACAAAGGAAGGAAGACTAGCGCAGGAACATGCAAAAAGAAGGGAAGTGCTGAAAAAAAACATGGCAACGTAGGATGTGGAGATACTGGCAGAAAAGAGTGTGCATGAAAAGGAGAAAGTGACATATTTGGAAAATATGTTTCAAGCACTGGAGGTAGCGTTGCAGCAGGTGAACTTAGTCTGAGTGGTTTGGGATGAGCCACAGGTTAGTGTTGGGGGCCTGTTGGAGCAGGAAATTTTGGGATTTAAGTGCAGTAAGTGAGGTAGAGTGGGCCAAAGGGAACAACGCACACCGAAAAAAAAGGAAGACCAACACGACAAAGGGAAAAGGAAGCAACGCGTTGAGAAAGAATAAATTCAAAGAAAACATGAATACCAACCACGCAGAAGGTAGTTGGAGTGTGGGAAAGTAGAGTCCACTTAGATTTAGGGCTTTGGAGTCATAATGTAGGTTTTAACACATTTTGGTAGTATAAATAGAAGATGTATGATATAGATAGGGAAGAGAAGATGTGTCTTGGCATGAGCTACCTTAGAGCTTGTGTGCGACGAGTCTATTTTGGAGAGTTCTTTTTTAGTTTGAGTCTTTGTCTTGCTGAGGGTTGCAGAGCTCGGATGGAGTTGATGTAATTGAGGGTTAAGTAATAAGTTGTGGAGGTTGGTGCCACACTAGTCCGCCTCACCACTATTCCCATATACTTTGATTTAATGTGCACAACACTATTTTGATGAAGAATAAGAAATAAAGAAAATATCTTTATGGACGTAGCCCAGGGGGGGTGAAGCTTGGTAAAAATGTTGTTTTTATGTGCGATGTGTTATTTTATATGCTTTATAATTGATGAATTCTTAGATGAATGCATCTGTTAGGGTTTGTTTACAATGTGCACTAGAATATGTATGAGATAATATATGTTATGGAATGGATAAAGTAGTAGATCTGATGAATGGTAGGATGGAATGCATGGTTAAGTAGGAATAGAAGTAAAAACAACATCCCCAACCACTTCCATGACTGTAGACAACTACATTGTGCAATCACCCATAAGTCATCTCGAGTCAGACTTCACTGTGCACTATGTGTGCAGAGTAGCCTTCTGGTTTACCAGAAGGGTCGATAGTAAATAAGGTTTTGTTGGAGAACTAAGGTAAAACCCAGGTCAACCCATATGTCCAACAATCAATCACTTTACATATACTTCCAAAAATAACTATAGAAATTCTACTATAATGGGTAGTTGTGACAATTGTTATTCTGGTTATCGATTATTCAGTATCTTCTATTTGTCTTTATCTTTTTTTGTATTATTTGAATACTCCACCTTAATACAATAAAGTTTGAAAAATTAAATTTTAGAGTTTAATGGTGAATATAGGTGATGCATGCACCTATGGGTCTTACAACATGTTATGTACCCATTTATAGAATAAACACATGAGAGTATAAACACATTATCAATTCACCTTTAGTTAAGGCTTCAAATTCGTGGTGCTGGTCTCTTCTCTTCATTACTTGAATTGTTGTTTCCACTCATTAAGTTGACACCTTTAGCAAAGATCATTTTTTAACACTATTTTAACATGACTTCACTAATTACATTGCACCCATTTCCAATCTGAGATGAAACCAATGAAATCAAACAACATTAACTATTTCCATGCCATTGATTTTGTCTTACACCATTTGCTTGACATTTGACTCTATAAATTAATTTGCATTCATTGAGTTGACACTTTTTACAATTTTTCTTTTTAAAATTTATGTAAAAACATTTCACTAATTAAATTACATCATTACATTACTGACACCCTTGCAATGCCACCAATTTTGTTATCTTTCATAATCACCACATCTTCTTACTCAAACCAATAAGATTTCACCAATCCAATTTTATCTTACACAAACCAATAAGATTTCACCAATCCAATTTTATCTTATCTATAAATTAGTTTGCATTCATTGAGTTGACACTTTTTACAATTTTTCTTTTTAAAACCTATGTAAAAACATTTCACTAATTAAATTACATCATTACATTACTGACACCCTTGCAATGCCACCAATTTTGTTATCATTCATAATCACCACATCTTCTTACTCAAACCAATAAGATTTCACTAATCCAATTTTATCTTACACAAACCAGTAAGATTTTACCAATCCAATTTTATCTTATCTATAAATTAGTTTGCATTCATTGAGTTGACACTTTTTACAATTTTTCTTTTTAAAACCTATATAAAAACATTTCACTAATTAAATTACATCATTACATTACTGACACCCTTACAATGGCACCAATTTTGTTATTTTTCATAATCACCACATCTTCTTACTCAAACCAATAAGATTTCACCAATCCAATTTTATCTTACACAAACCAATAAGATTTCACCAATCCAATTTTATCTTACACAATATCACCACACCAATAAGATTTCACCAATTACATTACAAATTTTGTAAATTTTATCTTACACAATATGACCACACCAATAAAATTTCATCATTAACATTAACTCGAGAGCAATTGTGAAGTAACCAAGACGAACATTAACTTGGGAACAATATTAGGCATTAGGTCAATTCCATTGCATTTAGATCTCTGTTTAAAAGGGCTTACAACTTCACTTCTTAGTTGTATTGTGGTCAGACTTCATTATAAACAAATAGTTTACCTCTCACCTCATGGATGTGGCTTAAAGCAAATGGAAATACCATACTGCGTATCTTGAATACTGTGCCTCTCTCTTTCCAATCGGCACTTGTTAGGCGTGGGTCTCCACTTAGCCTCCTTCTTTGACTACGAGGCAGGTTTCCTTGTCCTTGTACCTGGCTAGTTGTCCTTCTTTGCATGCATCAATCACGATGCTGTAATCCACACTACAACAATGACTGTTGGACCTGAAATCGATCATACTTATTGTTATTGCTACACGATCTATCAATGAAGGATTGTTGCATTGTTCATTGAATTTAATTATAGGAATGGTTGGTGTTCTTTTTTCCCAATAGAAATTACTCGATTTATATTAGAGATATAAATCATTTACAATCACTGTATCCAGTCTAGCTCAAACAACCATTACAATTCGTCTCGGAGACCCAGCCGAGTTTGAACTCAAGACCTCCTCTCAACACTTGGAGAAAGGTGCTTGTCTTGCCAGTCGCGCTGTCTCACGGGACTAATGGTTGGTGTTCTTGCTACACGATCTATTAATATAGGATTGTTGCACTGTTCATTGAATTTATTTATAGGAATGGTTGGTGTTCTTACTACACGATCTATCAATGTAGGATTGTTGCATTGTTCATTGAATTTATTTATAGGAATGGTTGGTGTTCTTGCTACACGATTTACCAATATAGGATAACAATCATTTTTCATTGAATTTATTTATACATTGTTCATTGAATTTATTTATACAAATGGTTTACGCAGCATAACAATCATTTTTATTTTTTTTTCACACGAAAAAAACAGTTTCACTATTATGTTTATTAGAATCAAATGAAATTTCTGGTTACAATAGACAGACTTCCATATGTGGAATAGTCCTGTTCTATTCCAGGAAACGTGAGAATACATTGTTTGTCTATTTTCCTTTTTACCCATTAATATTTCTTGTTGTTGTCACCTTATAGGATATGTAGTTTGTCTTCTCTAATTGTAGTTCCATTAATATTCTCTTCAAATTATAGCCATCCTAGTTTATCCTTAAGAGCTTTCTTGGATAGGCTATCCGCTATTTTATTAAACTGTTTATGAATGTGCATGAAGTTTAATGTTTCAAAGCTTTGCTTTAAGTTGCTAATCTTATCCTTCCAATGGCTAAGGTAGATTAGATCTAGTTTAGCTTTGTCACTTATCCAATCTATAGTGACCTTAGAGTCCCCTGCTACCATTAATTTCTTGATAGAAAAGTGTGTGACAAGATGTAAGAGTCCCCATAATCCCATCAACTCAACTTTCATATTGTTCCCTGTACCTCCAACAAAATGTGCTTGGAAGCTGTGTCATGATGTGAAAGTAAATAACAATCATTTATCATAACCATTCAATTGACGATTATTAAATTATCTCTTTATGCACTGATTTAATTTTAATTGAATTGTGCTCAAACTTCATCATAAACAAATAGTTTACTTGTCACCTCATGGATGTGGCTTAAAGCAAATGCCCCCAAAAAAATTATGCTGCGTGTCTTGAATATCGTGTCTCTCGCTTTCCTGTCGGCACTTGTTGTGCGTGAGCCTCCACTAAGCCTCCTTCTTTGACTACGGGGCAGGTTTCATTATCATGCATCAATCCGGACTACAACAATAACTTTGGACATCACAATTGTTTGTTTCATGAAACGGGTGAGATTCAGTTGGACCTGAAAACGATCACACTGACTGCTCTTGCTACACGATCCACCAACATAGGATAGTTGCATTCCCATTGCCAACTACGGGTGACCTATTTACAAACTGACTCAAGGATTCAATTTTTGGCAATCACTGTACGCTTTAGTAAAACCTATATTACACAGTTTAAAAGCCCTTATTACTGACTCGATGCATGAACCAGGGCAGCAAGTCGCCTCTCTTTCATTTTCCTGGTTTTCAATGGATCACCCTCGATCTAGTAGTATCTCCTTAGACGAGATTTAATTGCCAAAGTTATACTTATTTTTGAACCATGTGATTTTTAAACCATGTGATTTTTAAAGAGAAAATATATATTTTTAATAATTTTTAATGGTCAAAATTATACTTATCTTTTTAGATTTGAACCATATAATTTCCAAAGAAAAAACATACATACTCAAATTGTATACAAATTATATCCTAAAATTTTATATCTTTAAGTTTAATAAAATATTTAAAGTTCTAAACTAAATTATTTGAATTTAATAAAATATTTAAAGTTCTAAACTAAATTATTTGAAGAAATATTTAATGTTCTAAGCTAAATTATTTGAAGAGTAGAAAAATATATGTGGTATTCCAAGAGTATTACACTACCATCCACAMAKGAGCGGAACCAAAGTATAATAAACTCATGGTGATTTTAACATAGATTAATGTTTTGTCTCAATTTTATGGGTATTGATAAACTCATGGTGATTTTAACCTAGTTTAATGTTTTGTTTTAATTTTATGGGCATTYTCCAGCAATAAATAGTAGTMTGTGAATACATAAAACTTTGYCAATATATAGAATAATGGATYTACTTGTAGGTGATTACTGGAAATTTATATTATATTTGAAACAAACTTTACTTTGTTGCTAGTGGGTAAGTATTATATATGAAATAAAATTTAATTTGTTACTAGTGTATAAGTTTCTATTTCTGTTAAGATTTATAATTCAAATTTTGTCAATTTATAGAATAATTGATTTACTTGTGGATGATTATTGGATATTTATATTTTATTTGAAACAAACTTTACTTTGTTGCTAGTATATAAGGTTCTACTTCGGTTAAGATTCATAATTCAAACTTTGTCAATTTATAGAATAATGGATTTGCTTGTGGATGATTAGTGGAGATTTATATTCTACTTGAAACACAATTTACTTTGTTGCTAGTGTATTATGTTCTACTTCGATTAAGATTCATAATTCAAACTTTGCCAATTTATAGAATAATGGATTTTCTTCTCGATGATTACTGGAGATTTATATTCTATTTGAAACAAACTTTACTTTGTTGCTAGTTCCTAAGTATTCTATTTGAAAAAAACTTTACTTTATTGCTAGTGTATAAGGTTCTACTTTGGTTAAGATTCTGAATTCAATTTTTATTTGTCTTTTAACTATGGTTATGATTAAAATGTATTTGTCAAAAGGTTGATTGTAAGAATTTGAATCACATCAAGGTATAAATAGCTAATTAATTCACTCAAATGAAGATTTATAATTCATTTTCTATTTATCTTTTAAATGTGGACATTATTAAAATATATTTGTGAAAAGGATGATTGTAAGAATTTGAATGACAGTAGAAATAGCTAATAAATTCAATCAAATGAGGGTATGTTTGAATGAAATAAGGGAAAACTAAAGCCTTGATCATTGTAAGAATTTGAATGACATCAAGGTAGAAATAGTTAATTTTTTTATTGAAATGAGGGTATGTTTGAATGAAATAAGGGAAAACTAAACCTTTTATCAATGCTGGTATTACAACTATGGTTTTCCATCATTCTATTTTCATAGAATCAAACCTATTATTTGTAAGTTACAATGTCAATCATTGTAAGAGTGACCCTACTTGAAAATAGCCTCAATTTGAGGGATATGATTCATTGCATGAATTAAAAACTAGGGTATTAATTAACTTATCTTGTAATGTTTAGTAGTAAAAATTAAAATAATTACATTCTCTAGATTGTCATGTCTACTATTATGTAGTGGATGTAATTAAATAGTTTTAGAACATTGATAAAAATTTTAATTATAAATGACCAAACATAGATGCACACCATTATCCTTGCACCATCCAACTTCACATCACATCACCTACCCGTGAGGAAGGTGACTATGGGTGGTGAGTGTTACAGAGAAATCCCCCTGTGGACAAGTGGATTCCCTCTTGGGCCCTAGACTCCTAAGACCAAGATAGAAAGGGTGTTAACATTGGTCACTGACATCCTTTTAAGCCTAGATAAACTAATGTATAGAGAAGAGGAAAAAAGGTGTACCTTTTTAATGATGTTTTTCCTCGCACAATCTGAGTTGAGCTTTGATCCCCAAGCTCCTCGACAAGTCTCGCAATCAATTCGAGAACAACACAAGCTTCCTATTCTACTAAGATTAGCTTGAAAATAGATCTATCTAGTAGAGACAAGTTCATGTAGAATAAACACAACCTTGAAAGAAACAATCCAAGCACATATATATATTAATGAGAGCAAGAAAAGGCCTCGTTATATAAGCTTGGAGAGACCCACCCACCTTAGAGATTCTTGGGATAGGTTGAGGATCTTTCTCCTTCAGTTGTGGATCCTCCCTAAGATGCAACCTTGACCTCAGATTCAAATCCAACTGATTTCCAAGATGAAGGGGATTTTTTCCTGTTTTTCCTCAACAACCCAAAATTTGCTCAAACATGCCAACGCTCCCCCAAAAGGGTTCACAGAGCATTGGAACGCTCCCCTAAAGGAGGGTACCGAGTGTTAGCACTCCCTTACAGTGGGTAGGGGAGTGTTGCCCAAAATTCGTTTAAAAAAAACCAACACTCCCCCAGAATAGTGTCCTGAGGGTTGCAACGCTCCCCCAAAGAGGGATAAGGAGCATTGTCAATCCCTGATAGTGGGTAGGGGAGCCCTGGCCTTTAAAAATGATTTTTAAGTGGTTTATTTCGTGGTAAAATAATTTTACTTCTCATCAAATGATTTCTTCTTATTAAACCAGTCTTTGAAGGTGTCTTAAGTGTCCGTGTGATGTCGTTAGAGACACGACATAGGAAAGATGAAAGTATGATGTTTGTGACACTTGCGACACTTGCGGTCAAAAATGCGTCACTTGTGACACTTGTAATGACGAAAATAGGTCATCGTTGAAGTGAGTAATTTTGATGTGTAACAGATTTCCCCCCAAAGTGAGAAGTTTGAAGATGAAAATTGATGACTGAAGTACTTTGTAGAATTTTTTGAGCAAGGGTATGGACTCAGAGAACCTGGTAGAAGTTGCACACAGCCATCAAACAAATATTATGATACATTTCAAACCCAAGGCAGGCATACCTATGCTTGAGTGATAAAGACTTTTAAAGTATGGTCGCCATAATATACACCGCGGATCCATAATTATATTGACAAAATGGTATAGCCACCGAAGATACAATGTGGATCTATACTCCCATGACATGAACTGATTGTAGCCACGAAAAATACATAGTGGATCTACGAGATGACAAGACATATCCATGGACCAATACAAAGTGGATCTATGTGACAATATATGTGTCAATGTTCAAGAGAAACTTCGTCGCAACTTGGGCAAAGTACATATCAGAATGATCACTCAACCCAGGGTCTTCTTACCGATCCCGATGTAGGACGAATATAACCAAGTGAATAGATGTCCTGATGTCGAACATGGCAGAAAAAACTTGATTACCGGTCAATGAGGTAAACCGTTAACAAGTGCGAGGGAAATCACCATTGATGTCAATTATTCCCAAGGTACCCTAGTACATTCTAGAAAATGTGAATAAATAAGTGGAAGTCGAACATCCGTGGAATCATCCGATCAGAGGTCAATGATGTAAACCCACTGTCGGAAGCGAGGAGGTCTGCCATTGAGGTATGCAGGTCCCAAGATACTAACTGGTTTCTATGTCTAATTCTCGGATAATGTGCTAAAGTCAACAGGAACAGACTCGTCGAAGGATGGCCTTGATGTATCCCACATCAATGACACAAAACTGAAACAGAGATGTAAATTGGTGGATAAAATGAAAATGAACTGACATGGGTATTGAAACAAGAAATTTCTTATGGTTGACTCTGGAGGCAGATACTTCCCTTGAACACTGAGGCACAACAACAGAAACATGACATGGACCAAAACATGATAATGCAGTGGATACTGTGACTTTCGTCAGGTGACCCAATGGAGTAAAGAAACTTAGAGGATTGGTTCAGTGGATTAAAATGTTTCAAAAGACAAAGTGTTGTGTTCAAGGGTGATCGTAAGAGTGACTCATGATGTTTTCAAAAACTGCTTGGCTTGCTTCCTTCAATTTTTTTTCCCATCCAGATAGATGAGTACCTCTTTTTCATTTAATGAGCTCGAGGAGGGTAACACATGCTCGATATAACTCACCTTTGGTAATTCCCTCTTCCTTTTTTAACGAACTGGAAGAAGTAAGTGTTCGATCTCATATGGACCCTTCTATGTATTATTGTTTAACGAGTCCAAAGAAGGTAAAATCAGTGATTTTTCATGTTTAGAGAGTCTAAAAAGAACTTAAAGATGACTCCAAGGTTGTCTTTTTTCGTACTTTTAGTCTCTTGAGGTCGAAAAAGAGATAAATTACCACTCGAAAGACTCCCTTTAAAACCTTTTAATGAGCATGAAAGGAAGCAAGATCACTCGACAATCTTTTCATGTTTAGAGAGTCTGAAAAGAACTTAAAGATGACTCCAGGGTGTTCCTTTTTCATGTATCCATGCGAGTCCAAAAAAGAGATAAAATTTTACTCGGTTGCATTCTCATGTTTTTTTGAGTGTGAGAAGGAACAAACACCATGCTCAGAATACCNTCTTTTCATGTTTAGAGAGTCTGAAAAGAACTTAAAGATGACTCCAGGGTGTTCCTTTTTCATGTATCCATGCGAGTCCAAAAAAGAGATAAAATTTTACTCGGTTGCATTCTCATGTTTTTTTGAGTGTGAGAAGGAACAAAGACCATGCTCAGAATACCCATGGATGGTTGGTACTCTTCCCCTAGCTTGAAAAGATAGTGGATTAACTCTAGAATGATAATCAAAGGTTGGAGACATGCCCCCAAAACTTCAATTCATTCACCGACTTTGAGGTTGTCACCAATTTCTGTACTAGATGGAGAAAAAGGATACCGATGGATGAAATGAAGGTTAAAAAATGAGACCTAACAAAAGACTCGACTCGACATCTACGAGATCAAGCGAAAGACTCGACTTGATGGGAGAGGTGACTGTTTCATTTTTTAACGAGCTTGACACAGGAAAAGAGCTATGGTCAAGGCTCTGGGTTCAATCCCCAGATTTATGTTTCATTTTTTAACGAGCTTTCTACAGAGAGGAAAACTATGCTCATGGGCTCTGTTTCATTTTTTAATGAGCTTTCCACAGATAAGAGAAACTATGCTCGTAACCTCTTCTTGATCATGTCTTCCAAGAGGACAATACTCTGGAAGGAATACATGTAAAGGGACAAACATCAACCATGGCTTCCAAAAGATTTTGACTGGATGGAAGAAAATTACTCTGGAAGGAACACATGTTGAGGTCCGTAATAGGGGCAAGGAGATTAGGCTCCAATAGCCCTACCGAAAAGAGGACCATGTCAACTACCAGATCTAACTCATCATAATTTGAAGGCATGGGAGATAACGCCACATAATTGACTTGTGGCGGGGGCGATATCGTCTTCATATAAGAACCGTTTAGGGAGGTCATTGGGTTGATGGTTAAGTCACGGCCAATAAATGAAAGTTGATCAATAGTCACCATGCTTCCATCGTGAGGGAAACATATCACACGAAAAAGAGTGGACACAATAGCATTCATGGCATAGAGATAATCTCACCCAAGGAGTAAATCGAAATCCAAGGAGTCCTGGACTACAATAACATCAATAAAGATAGTTTTTCCTCCCAAAGTTACGGGAAACTAGGGAAGGATCCCTAAAGGGTGACTATTTCTTCTGTTAAAAGTGAACAGAGTCTGGGTAACTGACACAAGTTGAGGATAACCCAAAGCTTTCCAAGCAATAGAGGGAAAAATACTAACGGGCGAACCTTCATCTATAATCGTATGAGGAACGTCCCGACCACAAACATGTATTTTAATCTTGAAATTAATGTGAGAGGGAAGACGAGGTCCACACTACTACATATTGAAAAAATTGCAACGACCACTGGCGACGAAAGTACTCTTTTGTCGCAACATTCAAGAGAAAAAGTTCAATTATTCATTTTTTTTCTAAATCCACCTTGTATTCGTTGCTATCTCGACAAATGTACTTTTTCTAAATTAGTATGGTCAATGTTTGTTGGAAGAGCGACGACTATGTTCAACGTTCGTCATAAGAGCGACGAATGACCGTTATAAGTGAACGTTAAAATTGTCTGTTAAATATGACAAATAAATAGGTAAAAAAAATAAAATATTTTAGGTCATTGTCATCGCAATTACGACGATTGTGACCTAAAATTTAACTATAAATATTTGACAATTTAAATATATTGCGACAATCTTTCTATAACAATGATAGTTCCGAAAGGGTGTTTTTGTGCAAAAGTTGTGCGGAAGAATGTCACAGAATATAGTTAGAAGTGGGGAAAAAAGTAAAGCGGGTGAAAAGGGTTATGGTAGATGTTATTTCCCTTGTAAAAAATCTTTCCTCATACATCCTGTAAGATTTTTAATAGCATCAACTACAAAACATTGTAGGAAATATGGGCACATTGATGGTGGATCGAATGAATATCGTCCCATGGTAATTAGCTATATATTCATTATCTTTTTTTATTTTGTCAATTTTATATAAAATTATACATATGTATATATATTGTTTGAATGTTCGTTATAGTATACACTAATTTTGCATGATTGTTTGTAATTATAAAGTTAGAGTTGCCCTCTAAATTTCCATAGAATATTGCAACAAGTATTAGTAGAAATGATGTTGTACAATATGAGGAACATCATGACAAAGAAAATGTCTCATGGAAGAATATGATGGGACAAATCAAGTTAATGATCCCATGGAAGAAGATGATGGGACAAATCAAATGATCAAAAAAAAATTTTCGTAGCCGAATGAGGATGGGGACAATGCTAGTATTTATGATGAACCTCTATTACAAAAGGCAAATAAACGACTTTATGAAGGATCAAGAGGAAATCTTATCTCTCCTACATTACTGCTAGTGAACTTAAAAGTTATGAATAATTTGTCGAACACTTGTATGACACAGATCCTAAGGTATGTAATATGTTTCATCTCATATTATACACAAATGTTGATTTTTTTCTATTTTTTTTTAGTGTTAATTAATGTGTAAAATAAGAATGCAATTTTTACGATTAATATTCTTACATTAACTAGTTATTTGTTATGTTATAGATTGTTAGGTGAATTTTTGTTACCATCATCAAATATTTTACCTCACACATATCGAGGTTTGCATGCCATTATGAAAGGCATTGGAATGGATTATCAAACTATAAATGCATGTCCTAATGACCATATTATATATTATGGACAACATGCTTCGAAAACAGAATGTACGCAATGTATTATCAGTAGATATCGAACCGATCAAGTAACAAAAAGGGTGCCTCGAAAGGTTCTTCGTCATATTCCCATAATTCCACATTTTCAACGATTGTTCAGGTGTGAAAGCATAGAACAATTTATGGATTACCATGCACATAATAGAAGTGGAGATGGTGTTCTTCGAATGCCTGCCAATGGTTCTGCATTTAGGGAAATTGAGGAAAAATTGGCATATTTCAAAGATGAACCTCATAATGTTAGTCTTTCATTGGCA
>SNQJ01S0020014.1:106193-144744 GCA_010110895.2 Picea sitchensis
CATGATCTCATGTAAATGGTTTTCATTGAAAGAAATCCATGAAGATGATATAAAGTATTGCAAGAGAGAAACTCCTCGTCTAATGTGTGAAATAAAAAAGTATATACCTCCTACATTTTTCAATGCACAAGAACACTACCTCATACACCAAGTTGAGGAGATTGAAATTTGTGGACCTGTTCACACAAGGTCAATGTGGATGGTGGAGAGGCACTTGAAATCATTAAAGGAGATGGTTAGACAAAGAGCACATCTTGAGGGTTCTATGGTGGAGGGATATATGGTATATCAATCCATGGTGTATATTAGTCAGTATCTTCCTAAATTAGCAGCGCCAACTATGCATGCAATGGATCGCATTTGGGATGTGAAATCCATCAAAAAAATTGAAGATCAGGAGCATCTGTTGGGGCAAGGTAGAATGAAAAAAATGAGAGGTAATATATTAATAATTATGAAAATTTATATTAATAATACATATAAAGTTTCATTTTTTGTGTATATGATCATACTCATAAATATATTAATATAATTTACTTCATAAATTATAAATATTTATAATTACCTGCATATTGTACATTATAACTAATATTTAATATTGGTGAATTATGGTTTTTTTATTTAGTTGCTCAAGAGCGGGATGCACTGCATTTATACATTGCAAATAATCTTGACTAGATGAATGTATGGATTGAAATATGTAAACAACATAATGGAGGTTGGTTATCATGGAAATGACTTTCTGAATTGGTTAGAGAATCTCGTCGTAATGGAGATGGAAATGTTACACAGAGGGAAATTGATCTAGCATATGGTTTGAAAGATGGACAGGTAAGCAAATTCACCCATTTCATTCAGTTATTTTATATTATATTAATGTGACTACATCTGTACTGTATTTTTCAGATACTATTGAAGTTATATAAATATATGTTAATTTATTAATTGACAATGCATCTTTTACATATCTGGCATATTGCAGTTGAAACACCACAAGGCTATGTGGTGCAATGGTCATAAATTTTGCATCAAGAAATTGGATGAAACCAGGAAAACTTATGATAGTGGGATAACTGCAGTATTCCAGATCACTAATGTTTCCTTTAGGAGTGACAGACATCCCCGATAATCTGGAAAATAGATACTATGGGTATTTAAACGATATACTTGAGTGTGACTTTAATTCCTCACTAGAAAATTTGGGTCAGTTTGCAACAACTATTTCGACACTCTTGCGATGTTATGTCATGGATATTGCAACGAATATCGAGTCTCTCAAATTTCGTTTCATGTGACATGGCAATTTCGATGAACTTGAATTAACGTCACAAGAGCGACGAACATAGGGAACTTATCACAACTACAACAAAAAAAGAAATATCGTCGCCAATAAAACAATATAGGCAAACTAAGTGAAACCAATTGTTCGTCGCTATTGCGATGACCACATGGTATATAGTGACGGACAAATTTCGTAGTTAATATAGCACATTTGTCACAAAATTTCTATAGTGCGTCGCAATTGAGACGACCACTTTCCGTGGTTTATATAGCAAATTTGTCACAACAATTCTATTGTGCCTCGCAAGTGCGACAACAACTTTTTGTGGTTTACATAGCAAATTGATCGCATGATTTTTATTTTCGTCGCAATTGCAACGCCCACAAGGTATATAGCGATGGACAACTTTCGTGGTTTATATAGAAAATTCGTCCCAACATTTCTATAGTGCATCGCAATTGCGACGACCACTTTCCATTGTTTATATAAAAATTTCATCGCAGTAATTCTATTGTGCATCGCAAGTGCGTCGACAACTTTCTGTTGTTTATATAGTAAATTCGTCGCAACAATGTTTATTGTCATCACAATTTTGATGCCCACATGGTATATAGCAATGGAAAACTTTATTGGTTTATATAGGGATTTCGTCGCATAAATTGCACCGACAACTATTTATTTAAAAAAAAATAAAAAAATTATTTTTGAGCAATCTTGTGGAAATCTTTAAAATTAAGGGTTTATGCCAAGTAGGTTTTGGTGTTTTCTAGTATATTGATTATGTCTTAGTGGTTCTTTTATCATTGACATTAGAAACATTTTAGGGTGGGGTTATTAATATTAAATGACTTCATTTATACATGAACTAGGTTATAGTCATATAATGACGATGATAGTTAAGATGATCATGATGGCAATGCCCCTCTTAAATTAAATACACTATTTTGAATGTTTGGAACTCTTAGGTGGTTATGGTACCTTATACAAGTTCAATTTTCATTTTCATTTAATTATGGGGTATTTACACCAGTGCAAATTTGGGTATGCACTCTCGATATGGGTGTATTGATTATGGAAGATACATGGTATACTCCATGACTAGTTGACAAAGTAATGACCATACTACTAAGTTAGTTGTTTTATCTAGTATATACCCAAATTGAGTCAGTTATGGTTATATATTGCAAGACGACCTATGGAAGTAAAGGCAATCGTATGAAGACATACTCATCAATGGGGTATGAATAAGAGAAATCACATATTCAAAATAAGTAATGGAATAAGATATGATATATAATTGATGAGTAAGGATCAAAGAACATGTAGTGTAGATATTTAATAGTATGTACACTATATACTTATAACAATCTTGTATCAAATATATCATGAGTATTACGCTCAGGATTCAATGAGAGTAGAGAGTTCAATACAAGTCAAATCATAGAAATAGGATAAATATGAACAACTTTCAACATAGATAATCTAATCCCTATGAATAGTAAGTAGTATGTGTGATTAACCTATGTTAGTTTCCATAAGTAATAACTAAACCAATAAGAACGATATAATCTTTTGTCAATGTGTGAAATGAGTGCAATGTAATCTACATAATGAGAATCAACTTATTGTATATACCATCTTACTTTACCATGTCATTGCTCAACTGAATATAGTGTTTTTATACTACAATAGTATCACTAATAGTTATGGATAATAGTATAAATTTACTAGTTCATCGTATTGGAATGTGATTATTACACTCAAATCACCATAAGTACTTACATAATTTTATAAACCTTGTAAACTACTTTCTAAGGTAACTATAATAAATAAACTAATCAAACATGTAGAGCTTAGTGATGGGATAGATAAGGCTACTAGTGCTTATAACAAGATATATGACTCACACTTATTCCGTAAAAATTAAACCTTAATCAAGCTAAGTAAGGATATGTAAATTGTATTGTGATTTTTCCATACTAAGACCTCTTTCTTCAGAATCTAAATTACCTTGGATGAGGCTAGGCAACAAGTACTTTGGAGATGGGAGCTACAAGGTGGAGGACAAAATTCCTCCAAGTTGGCAGCTGGACAACCTTACATGTACAGGCATGGATTTCAACACAGAGGTAGACAAAGCAATTGGCAAGGAGGAGCAGGATCATCCGCACCACTTTTCCAACCATCTTGTAGAGGAGCACCTCCAAATCCTCTTCGAGATCAGGAAAAAGTAGGAGGACCATGTACACTCTGAGAATGTCATCAACGAAAGAATGAACATCTTGTTAGAGGGAATCTTGCATGCTCCATGGAATGCTATATGTATGATGTGAAACCAACAGTTCACCCAAGCATACACTATTCATGGACAACCAACCCCAGCAATGGACTGAACCCCCCAGGTTCTGATTTTTTTGTCTTTCTTGTTGCAGAGTTGGTGGTCCAATAGGCCAAGACAATAGGATAGATGTGAAACATACATTTAATTATAAAATGTGGCATCATGTGTATAAATACATAATGGAAACTTGTTCCCAATGGAAAATTCATGCCCCAGAAGTAATAAATGGAAACTAGGGCCCAAATTACAAAATTCACACAACAAAAACGAAAAATGGAAGTATTCATTGTCCCTTTCTACCCTTTCTATTACCAAATTCATCTTCAATGGTGATATTACACATGTTTGTGCTTGCAAAACCTCAAGGTTGTCGACATCAAGTGTTGTTGTGAAAGTGTATGTACCCTTGCATCTCAAAGAAGGCAATCAAATATCTAGGCCAATTGTTCAATTTATTTGCATCAAGTCTGCTATTAAATATGGTTTCCACCTTGGCATTTATTTTGAAAGGATTATCTACACCTAATAACAATTGTTGGCCAATTGAAGTGTTGTTTCTAATAGAATTGATGCTTAGGGGATTTACCCATACACTTGGGATAGAGATTATATGCCCTCTCACAAGGATGGACCATGCTTATCTTAGACATCATTGAATTAACTAAAATATTTTTTTCTTTCACACAAAACATTGTGAGCCTATGAAATTACTCTATAGTTGATGAACCTATCATTCAATATATTGAATTCTTTTTGGAAATGATTTCCTCCCTGTTTCACAAGGGAATTACATCATAATTCTCCTCGATATTCGATAATGTAGTAATTCAACCTCCAAGGGTTCTTATCCATTAGTAGATAACTGTTGTATCTCCAAACCATCAATATGTTTCTCACAACTTTCCAATGTTGTAGGTTTGGAAACCAATGCTTTGGTTCCAAAATTAATCAGCATGAACTCTAAACTTGGTTAGTGAAGCTTCCAATCTTTGGTTCTTAAAACACATTGCTTATTTTAATTTATGTGTGTGTGCAATAGGAATTACAAAGAAACATCCACAAATGACATTCAAGCATCAACAAGAAACACATAATGTTTTCATAAAAATAACAATGGATTCACTAAGGGGGCCTTGGTTCATTGGTAAGGTCGATGGAGTAGTAAGACATGCACCATGTTTCCATTCTTGTTGTGTTTTTACATACTCAAATGGTATGAGTCCCAAAGATATGAATATGAGTTGAAGACTTGAACAATTTTGGCGAAATAGCTACCCCTCAAACCTGGCACCTAAGTCAAAGGAATTTTGTGTTATGCAATGCAACCCTCAACCACAAGGTGTGCTTATCGAACCACTTCCAACAAAAATAAATGTGTAATAATATCCATTATGAGACATATGTAAAACAAGTTTACATATTTGGTCAATGAGCCTTAAAGGGCTCCATGTCTTGCCCCATCAACCACCTGTGGGTATACTTCATATGAATAAAATTAATATCTTGAAAAAATGATTGTCATTCCTTTTCCCCCCATCAAAGTTATCATGCTTCCCCCATATCTCTTAAAAATACCATGAAGGTATAGGAAATCATTTCAAAGCCTCCCAGTTGTTTTCACTATGGGGTCTAAATATTCATTGTTTCTATTTAAGGTACTATATCTTAAAAATATGACATGAATATCTTTCAACAAATTGATGAATGACAAGTATTGTCATCTACCTTTATCTGGTACTTTGTCATCATAGAAATGGAAGCATCAACACCAAACCACATATGGAAACAATTGTATTGACTATATGAATAGAAAAAGAAAGCAGATTTATGTCAAATCATCAGAAGTTGTCAAGAAGTCAGCAAGCATATCTTGTATCAAACAACAAGCAATAACGAAACTAGGCACATAATATATCTCCCACATTTCCATAAATAGAAAAACCAGATTTTGGTCAAAAACTTGAAAGAAATATGAGACTTACTTGATGAACAATAATTACATGACGATCATGAAGTTGTTGAATGATCATGTTACAAACAATAGTATTTTTGGAAGTCGTACCACCCTCAACACCTGCAGAATTCATTTGCAATTATCTTTAATAAAAAATAATTAACATGTACATGAATATACATGATACATGTAAATAAGGTTTTTACAATATTCACTTCACACATATGTCCCAATGTCATATGAAAAAAATCATCTTAATTCATCTAGCATACAACATTGTCTATAGTTTTATACTTTAGGATTATTAATAAGCTCTCAGATATTTTATGTAAGGAATTTGTTTTTAGAAATTTCAATTGTTGTAACTAATAAGCATACAAATATCTAATAAATGTATGAATTCTCCTTGTGCAGAAGCAACAACGTTTGTCAGTAAGCCTCTTGTGACATTAATACCATTTATCGATCATTATTATTGTATTTCCACACTAGTAGAATGTTGTTGTCTATTTGTTCTAAGTATGGAAAATAATAATGCCAGGGACCATATAGATGATTAAAAATAAGTGGACAATTGAGTTCATTATAGTGAGTAATTTTTATAGCTAGTTCTACCAGTTGAAAAATGTTCATTTCAAATAATGATAGAGATTCTAGTTAGAATATGTCATAACAACCACTAGAAGTTCATGAGAACTGAATCTGGTAAATGTGTGGAAGAGGTGTGCACATCGCATCTATGGTCAATTGTACAAAGTATGCAACCCTAAAAAATATAGAATAATGGAATGAAACCATTGACAAAGGAAATACCAGTATAGTGATTGATCACCACATTCTAAGACCAAGAAGCAAGGATGAAACAAAAATAAAATAGAACAATTTGAAAAAATACTTCCTCTTTGCAAAAATAAACTAAATTATTGTAGTGCCTATTTATAAAATATTCTCAAAAAATATTAAGATTTTCCAGCATTCCCCATTGTATACCTGAAATATTTCTGCAAAAACTTGTATAGATATGCACTATAGATATGGGGTATTTACACCAGTGAGAATTTGGGTATACATACACTCTCGATATGGGTGTATTGATTATGGAAGATACATGGTATACTCCAAGACTAGTTGACAAAGTAATGAACATACTACTAAGTTAGTTGTTGTATCTAGTATATACCCAAATTGAGTCAGTTATGGTTATAGATTGCAAGAATACCTATGGAAGTAAAGGCAATTGTCTGACAAGATACTCATCAATGGGGTATGAATAAGAGAAATTACATATTCAAGATCAGTAATGGCATAAGATATGATATGTAATTGATGAGTAAGGATTAGAGCACATGTAGTGTAGAGATTTAATAGTACGTACAGTACATACCTATAACAATCTGTATCAAATATATCATGAGTATTAAGCTCAGGATTCAATGACAGTAGAGAGTTCAATACAAGTCAAATCAAAGAAATAGGATAAAGATGAACAACTTTCAACATAGATATGCTAATCCCTATGACTAGTAAGTAGTATGTGTGATTAACCTATGCTAGTTTCCATAAGTAATAGCTAAACCAATAAGCATGATATAATATGTTGTCAATGTGTGAAATGAGTGCAATGTAATCTACATAATGAGAATCAATTTATTGTATATACCATCTTACTGTACCATGTCATTGCTCAGCTGAATACCATGTTTTTATACTACAATAGTATCACTACTAGTTATGGATAATAGTATAAATTTACTAGTTAATCTTATTGGAATGTGATTATCACACTCAAATCACCATAAGTACTTAGATAATGTTATACACCTTGTAAAAACTACATTCTAAGGTAACTATAAGAAATACACTAATCAAACATGTAGAGCTTAGTGATGGGATAGATAAGGCTACTAGTGCTTATAACAACATATATGACTCACACTTATTCTGTAATCATTAAAACTTAACCAAGATAAGTAAGGATATGTAACTTGTATTGTGATTATTCAATACTAATACTAACCATGGACTATGGTGAAAATCATGACAACTTCTCACCATAGATTCTTTCATAAAAGGGAGCCAAAACAAAGTCAAATAAAATGGTGTACTTCTGCATGGATTATCCACAAGCCTTGGAAATAATCATGTGCAAGTGCAAAGGAAGGCTACTAGGTGGGCTTGAAACAAGAGAACTCTTAGCTCACACATACACAATACATAAGATAAGATGCCATGTAAAACTCAAGTGAACCACTATCTAAGGGAGTTTTATCCTTTGGAATACATTGTTCAAGAAGATTAGATATGAAGTCTACCTAATAAAATATCATCCCATACATGAGCACCCCATGCATAATCAAAATCCATATTAACCATATGTATCTAGTGCCTCATGTACCATACAAGAGGTTCAAGAGAATTGTTAAGGCTTGAAGTTCCATTTGCAATTTTTTTATTAAGTGTATATTACTTGTGGTAGTTTGGAATGGCTTAACTAAAAACCACCATGTCTTCACAATTTTATAAACATCATGCATTTTTCTAAAATTTTGCAACCACCAAAGGCTTACTGACATTGTGGGAGGTGAGAACTCATACATACTTTGAAGAGTATCAACGCCATATTGCTTGATTATGTCATTGCTCTATGATTTCAATGTTCAACTTGTTACATCCACATTCTCAATCAAGGTATTTAGCATGTTTATGCATGGAAACAATTCCTCTTTGTATCCCACCTTGTGGAATCACAAGACCTTAACATTGAAATCCTTGGGTTCCTATCCTTGGCTTATTTTTCTTCTCACAATGATTTGTGGAAGGTTCAACATCATTGTACATATCATAGAGGAATGGATAAGTAGTATTTGAGGCAATGTTGAGTAGCAACACCATGTCCATGACACAATGAAAAGAAGGGTAATGCTCTTTGTCATGTGAGACACAATGAAAATAAGGGTAATTCTTTGAGAAAATATTATAAAATGATTAACATGGCCATTTCCAACCCCTCATGTTTAATACTTAAAATGTATTATTGCATCTTCCCAAAAATTTATTTTTGCATGTTGCGCCAAGTTTAAAGTTTTCACATTGCTTGGAAAAAGATGCTTTCCACATGTCACATGTCACAGGACTTTCAAAGTTGAATATATCATGTCACAAGATTTTGTAAGTTGCATATTGCATGTTCAAGTTCTATTTGTTTCCTAGACTCCATAGCCCAAGCACAAGGCACCAGGTCTTGTTTTTATTCTTACGTCTTGAATCAAGGAGTATTGAATCAATATATACCAAGTCTTATAAGAGAAGTTGAAATTATTATTAAGCGTATAAAAAAATTACATTCACAGATATATACAAGCTATAGAAATAGCCTTGTGTATATTATCATATGAAAAAGTACCCATAATGTCAATGCATTATATGCATCATTATACGTTCAACTATATAATGTGCATCTAACTGTCTTATAAAATTATTACATGACATCATGAATTTCTTTTAGTCTTCTTTTGTTTTTTCTAGGTCTTAAGCAATTCATCCATTTCCATGTCTTCATTTACTGGGTCCTCTTCAATAACTGATGTTTTCTCAGTCCTTTCATGTCGATTATGTCTGGTCTCGTACCCACGGCATGGATGCTACTATGAGGGGCGATCTAAAAAAATAAAAAATATTAAATTCATATGGCCAATTTTTAAATATCATTGAAGTAGTTAATTAATATTAAAAAAACACTCTGCAATGTAATTATTTACCTCATCCTCTAGTCGACACTGTTGGAATGGTTTCCAGCATGTTCACCTGATCTTCAGGTTGAGGAGGATCAACTATGACATTCTCTGCCATTGAAACATCAAAATTTATAAGTACAAAATTATTAAGTATATGATTAATATATAGACATTTTACCGTCATGGGCCTCAGTCACGGGAACAACTTGGGGTTGCACCTCACTGGGATAGGGCTACTGGGGAGCACCATGATCTTCTGGATGCATTGCACTATCAATGCTCTATTTTCCATTACTAATGGTTTCGTTGATAGTGTTGTTCCCTTGATTAAAACAAAGTAAGACATTAAATTATGGACGATATCAAACATTTATGTATTTTATAAGTAATGAAAGGTTAATGTGGACTGATTTTTATTTACCTCGTCTCGCAAATTGGATATTGGGGTCTGCCCCATGATTTTCCTACCATCAACCATGAATTTATAACCGTACTTGTAACCAAGTTGGAGGTCTTCCTTTGTGGTTTCAGTTCCGAAGTTGTCGCCCTGCATTGCATAAGGGTATGGTTTTTTAATGTTTTTGGCTACAATTACCTCAAAGTTGTAAGGTGATACAAATAATATTTTTAAGATGTTTCGGTACTTACGATTCGTGACTGTAACCTCGAATAACCTCCCTGTCCTAGCTTGTGTTGCCCATGTTTGGAAATCCTTGCTTTGGTTTCCTTCGAAGTGTCAGGAAACCTATCTTCAAAATTTTCAAGTATGTTATATATAACCACACTTTTATTTAGATCTAAAGACAAATAAAGCTGGTATTGAATTAAAAATATTGTAATTTACCTTGGTGTACCAGTTATTTGTTCTCCTGATTTTTTCAAAATCTTCTCTTTTGCATCATCAATGATCACCTTCCACTCCCACTCTAGAATTGAGGGAGGACGCTCATACCTAGGATTTCCTGCCAAGATTCGTTTATAAACATCCCGTGTTTATTTTAAATATTCACCCGCTGCATATGTGACCTCTTTTTTATTGAACATGTCTGTTCCAAAGAGGCCTTCAAGATAATCCATAAGCTCCTTTTTGAGGTTGGAATTCTGGAAATTCCACCTCATGCATAAGATTGCCCAAAAAATCGACAAGGTCTTGCTCTCTAGGTGCCTATAAAAAAGGTCATTTCCTACACACAAAAAGATATGATCATTAATTTAAAATTAATAATCTAGATGATTTCTGTAAGAGGAGAACATTAAACAATTAAAATATGAATTAAAACTTCCTGGGAGTCTTGATTGTTTTAATGGAATTCCATTATCGTCGACCAAAAATGTGCATGGAAGGGTCCCCGTGCTTTCCACACATCTAGCTCTAGGAAATGCAACCATCTCAACCACATCACTATGATCCTCATCTCTGCCACCATCTCTATACTTTGATCGAGGCGTGGATGCCTGGCAGTGCCTGTCATGGCTCCTATATAAATTAGGTGTGGAAGATGGAGAAGTAAATAGTGCTCTAGCAGTTGTATGACCACCCACATTAGGACTGTGTAGCATCTCTGTAGCGCCACTACTACCAACACCAGGATGAACAGGCTCCAAAAATTCTTTTATAATTTATTTTTTTCGTGAGATAATAAAAAAGTTAAAGAACAAAGTATCATAATTGAACATATGAGTGCATTAAAAAAAACACACTTTAAATTATGGTTATTACCTTATATGTGTTAAGTTGTGACATAAGGAGCTTGATCTTTGCTTTGACGTCGGGAGTTTGTTCTGGATGATCTAACAAGATAACAAGTTCCTTGTTAGCTTTAATGATTTTGTTCTGCATGATCTAACAAGATAACAAGTTCCTTGTTAGCTTTAATGATCTTTTTTTAATAAGAGCATCGACGTCGCATGAATAAAATCTCTCCTCATCGAGAATCAAGGATCCACATGGCTTATGGAATACATATAATTTCAACAAAACAATGTTATTTCAATAAAATTCATATATAAGAAAATAATAAAAATCAACGAAAAATGAAAGTGGAAATTGATCATCATTTACAGAAGTTTTGTATCGGCCCCTTTCCCACGGTCATCCGGCCATTATATTATATTATAATTAGAACCCCCAAATATTTAAAAATTGTTAATAGATACAAAACAATGTTAAAGATAATATTTACAACAATGTTAAAGATAATATTTACAACAATGTTAAAGATAATAAAAAATATAATGCACAGTAGAGGTTTCTTTTAAAGAGGTGTTGCATAAGAACCTTCACACTATTAGTCAATGTTTCTATTTGATTCAAATGGTAACCCACTAATAACTCTTCCTTTGAACTATCTTTTCTTAGTTTGACTACCCCATTCTTTCTATGTCCCCATATATGCAACTCGGTTGTTTTATTTGTTGTCACTTGGGTCATGTTTTGTTTATAAACCCCGCGATATTGTCGGAAGATTTAGGCCTTCCATCAATATAGATAGTCATTCATTAGTTTTTATCCTTGTGTATTAGTTGTATATAATTTACAACAACTCCATATCTCTGCATACATCATGTATATTGGACCAACATCAACAAATGATTTTATTTGTATAATGGTCCAACATAGTCCATCAATTCAAGTACTGTATTGTATTTTACAATTATTCCATCCATGGAGAATAGCCCCTGCCATGGAGGATGGTGCAATGTGATATGTGTTATTGTTGACAACGGTCAACATCTATAGGAGGTAGTTCCTTAGGGTTCCATTGTTCACCATATGTGAGCACTGGAAGTGGAACATCTATGTCTCATGCTCTCACATCATAAGAGCATGATCCTCCTTGGCAAGAAAAAAAATTTCATGCCTACAAAATTTTATTATTCTCGACTTTTCACCTCGGGTCCTTCTTTGCTTATCATATCTACTAGATGCATCCGCATTTCCCGGCCCTCTATTTTCCTAAGATTTCACCGACGAAGAAATATCCGATGTGTACATGCCTATTAAATTCCTTCATTGCATGTGTGCACATGTTGTTATTAGTAGTCCATCATCATATTCAAAGTTCTAAATAAAAAATTGTATCTTATGGTTTTAATTTTAATAACAGGGACTAGGGTGCAATTAACAATATTAGTGTTCAACCACCTAATTTAATGTGATATCCCCTTGATTTTGATATATTAAGGACATATTAAAATGAAAACACTAAGGACATGATAAATTTATCATATGGATCTTAGAAAAAAATAGTATTAAGGTTGTTGTTTGTTGATTTGTGCAAATTAGAATTATTATAAGAAAATGTCCATTGAAGATGAGGGTCAATGTTATGTAGTAAGAAATCCAACCATCAGTTGTTGTGTTGCAAATCTTGGGTGCTTTAGTTGGAAATAAGTCTAAGGAAATCCAAGAGTATAACTATAAAAAATATTAGTTTTGTCTAATACAAGAGTAGAACTATACAAATATTAGTTTTGTCAAGACAAGAGTAGAACTATACAAATATCAGCTTTGTTCAATACAAGAGTAGAACTATACAAATATTAGTTTTGTTCAAGCCAAGAGTAGAACTATACAAATATTAGTTTTGTTCAATCCAAGTTGGAGAATAAGTTAGTTATGGTGGTGATGGTTACAACAAAGGCACCAAGTAAAGAAGAAGAGAGCTAGTCATAAGGTTGTCATGTACAAATAAGGATGAAGAGCCTTTGAAGAAACGTATTTTTCCTGGAATGGTGGGAGAAATGAGCATTGATATTACCAAGTATTAGTGTCAACAATATCAACTTTTTTGAGGTTTGATGAAGGCATTAAACCAAAAGAAGATGCACCAAATATTGCCATTTTGAGGGGGGCAAATGGTAGATTGAAGGGCATCACTACTCACTTTGGGTATATCTCATTACCTACTAGCATTTGACATTCTTGATGCAAACATGTGATACTAATAATGGATTTGTATTGATTCTAGGTATGTGAAGGCGAGCAGATATAGAAATGTATTCTCTTTCGTGAAAAATGAGTTCAAAAGCTTGCCCGTGGATGATAATGAAGTATACTCAATGAATGATTAATGGCTATTGGAAAATTTGTTGCTTGTTGGGAGTTATTATCTGTGAAACTGTGATAAGTATCTAAGTCAAAGTTTAGGATATGTTTCAGTTCCATTATACAATCTTGAGATGGATGTAAATTGAATCTTTCATGATCCTACCTAAGATAATAATAATAACCAGTATCGTGCACATTGGTCCATTATGTAGTGTTGGGGTTCCATATCCAAATAAAATGTCATTCAACCATGTTGTAAGAAGGATTTAAGATTTGAATGATTTATAGGTTTAAACAAGGTTTAGTCAATCTTCATTTACGGGAGCAATGAGATAGTGGCACATATTTTCCATGCTTTAGTAACCATGGTAAGAGGATAAAATATATCATTGAATAAGGAATTGTTTGAATGGCATGTGGAATCCATCCTCGTGTCATAATTTTTTTGGTGTAGAAAGAGATACTTTAAAATGAGAATTAATTGGTATGGCTATTACTCTCAACAACTCATTGGAATGGCTATTACTCTCACCATCTCATTGGAATGGCTATTACTCATTGGAATGGCTATTACTCATTGGAATGGATATAACAAAAAGACTAAAGGGAGGTAGCTGGCAAGGTATCGATTACCCCTTATTTTGTATATAGAGGGTACCACTAGTGAATTTCTTCACTACCACTTGTGATTTTTATGAGCCTTGAATAGTTGGGGCACTTATTTGGTTTTATGTATTATGACGAGCTAGAGGGTTTTAAGAGATATTGATGGAACATATGATGTTCCATATGGTTCTATATGGGTCCATTCAACACATGAAGTAGCTGGTGATCTTCCCAATGATCCTACATATCAATGTCATACACATTCATAGTTCCAAAAAGCCTTGGCTCAAGTTTTAGAGATTCATGATCTATAAACATTTGTAGAATCTTTTATCCATCCAAATTTGGACACAATAATGAATGGGAAGAATATCATCCTTTAATGACAAATGATACTTGATATCTTGCACCTCTCCAAAAGGAAGAAAAAATTTTCATATATAAATGGGTGTATAGAACTTGTTAGTTGTTCTTAAGGGGGAATGCTAGAATATTTAGACACTTAGGGAGTTAGTTAACATCAACTTGGTCTAATGTGTCTTGTGTTTCTTTAGTATGCATTAGTATTCATCTGTATTTATGTAATCCAATGGCCATGACATGTTCTAGACACCAATGGTTCATACTCTCCATAATACTAACAATTGGATCCATGGATTAACACTCTAGCTACCCACATGAGCTCTATTTAAAGAGTATGGAGGGTCATTTACCAATGATAGATTGTGGGAAATTCTTATGTACAATAATTTTCTTTTTCATTAATATATTACATGAGGTGGTCGTTTTATTAGGCCATGGACCTTTTTCCTTGAGAGTTTTAACCACATAAAAACTGGTGTACCTATATCTCAATTCATCCAAGTGTGAGGGTTTTGAGTGTTCTGATCCATGAACATTATTTGTATTTTTTTGAACACAAATTCCACAAAGATTAATGTAAAAAAATAAGATTTATAATAATAGGCATAAGGTCTTAATCCATATGCAATAATCAACACATAAAAACCATTTTGTATACAAGAGTGATATTCAATTCCACAAGTTTTAAATTTAAATTCCATATTACATAAGTTTTATTGCAAGTAAATAACATATACAATCTTAGGCACAAGTTCCAAAACTAATTGAAAAAAATTGAAATTAAAAATATACAAAACTACCCTCTTTTGTCTTTAAAATGAACCTAAACAAAAAATTCTCACTTGAACTTGAGAAATGCCATAACTTCTACAAATGGTATAGAAAAATATAAATACTACACTAGGATAACCCAACTAGCCTTCTTCTACTCAAGGAAGAGGAACCACACGACACAAAACGCCTCTAATATTTCCAAACCCCCATGTGTTGCATTGTCAACTCCCACAAGGCCATCCTAAACCCCAATACTATAGGGAAACACTAATAGTTTTGTAGGAATCAAAGAATCCTAGGGTTGAACATGGGACATAACAACATGAAACCCATATCACATACAAAAAGAAAACACACAAGGATAGATCCAAACCAAAAAACATGTTCACAAGGAAAACACATACTTTTCTATGTGCTAAATACCAACTCGAAAATAAAACACATATGGACAAATCCAATTTGAAGAACACTCTCACAAGGAAAACACATCCCTTTCTATGTGCCAAATACCAACAATTCCAACCAATCTACCATTGTATGCAAGAGTTAGCAATGAAACTACCCACAATCCTATGGAAAAACAACCCTCCTCCATGAAATGTTTTAACACACATAAACAACCACTACAAAACACCATAATCGAGACCAAACCCAAGAGAGGAATGAAAAACATGGAACAAAAAACAAATTCCAGAGTGCACCATGATCACAAAGACAACCATAATAAAATACCATAATCAAGACCATAACCATGAAACCCATGGGAAACATAGAGCACCCACAAAAGTTTAGGCTATGCCACAATGATGACAATTCATGGCCCACTAAATTCTACAGTACACCACGATCTCTATGAAAACCACGACCAGTCACCATATTAGAGACCAGATATAGGAAACCCATGGCAAGCATAAAGCACCCACCAAATTCTAGGAAACCCCATAATGAGGACATGTCACCAACAAAATTCCATAGTGCACCATGACTGTTGAGTCAAACAAAACCAAATAATACAACAAAGACAACCAAGAAATCCACTCCAAGCACAAACCACCCATAAAATTCCAAGTTACCTTGATATGTGCACATATGACCCACCAAATTCCATAGTGCACCACAACAACCAATATAACCACAACCATATATCATAGTTGATAATCCATCTAAAAACCCATGACAAGAACACACCACCCACAAAATTCTAGGCTACACCATGACAAGCATGGACCACCAAATCACGACAACAACAAAAGCACATGTTAAACCATATTGAACAATGGAAAATGAACATAAATTCCCTCATATTCGTCTCATTTCCACCTCATGCATACCTTCGTACATGAATTGGTAACCTACAAGTTTTTTGAAAAATGGAAAATAAACATGTATTCCCTCATATTCATCTAATTTCCACCTCCTTTGATGTAGGAGCATCACTCCAAGCCAGCTAAGTTCCAGCCAACCAGCACATCAAGCACACATTCAATGGAAGGAGAGAGGCGCAACCCTCTCGTTGTTCAAATTTTGAAATTGTATTAAATGGTTGTAAGGCTTTAGGCAAAGTTTGACTTAAATGGTTGTAAGGATGAGATCTAGATCCAATTTGGACTAGACAACCATTCAATGTAATTGAATGAAAATTAATGAGAGTTGGTGAGGATGGAGGGAAGCACTCAAGGAGCCCCTCTTTGTATCTAGTTTAGTAAGGAAAAGGCAGAGGAAGAGAAGAATAGAGAGAATAGAGATAGCAGAGGAGATCTGAGACTTTGTTGTAGTCTGAGCTTGAGCACATTGTAAAGAGGCATTTCATATTAATACAAATAGAGTAGTTTTTCCTGCATGTTTTTGTTCATGTGTTTGTGAGCTCACGAATGAATGCATTTATGTGTTGATGATATGCTGTAGATGTATGTTAGATGTGCATTTGCAGGGATAGATAGATCTTCCTGTCTGTTGATTTCTTTGATTTCAGGTTTGGGTTCTTTGAGGTTTCATGCAAGAGGTTGCATGAAAGAACATTGCGGGTTCTGTAAGCCAATGCAAGGAGTGCACTTTTGAATTTTGCATAATTTCAGACAAAGACATGCCAGAAGGGAGCACCAGCTGGAGCCACTGACTCAGGGATAAACCTCAAGGTTGTTGAACACCTTGAAGGATAAATTTTGTAGAGGAGTCACAGAGGGAAGAAAGAACGTATGAGATTCTCGAGAGCTTTGTCAGGAGGGCATCGAGCGAGTGCAAGAACTGCACAGGAAGGAACTCTGTTTCAAGTTCAGGGAAGACAGAACTACTGAAGGTTCTGTAGAGCTCTGCCAAGAGGGAATTGAGTGAGTGAATAGCGTGCACCAGAGAACTCTTTCGGGTTATGAGAAGAAGGAGAAGTGTCACAAGAAAGACACTCACAGAGTTGCAGAATACTCTGTCGGCTCAGCAAGGAGTGCTTGAGTAGGAGGCTGCTAAGAGAGCACCAAGTTTCCCTTTGAAGGAAAAGATGAGGGCCAAGACCCTTAGAGATTGATCAAGTTTGAGAAGCTCAGAAGGAACATCATTTTTATAACGCAAGCGATACCCAAAGGAACTGGGCTCACAAGAGGAAGAGTCGAAGGCCTAGACCTTCGAGACTTAGAAAATCTTCTAAGTCAAAAATCCAAGAAATCTCAGGAGGAGAGTACGCAAGGAAGGAAGATCTGAACTGTCAAATCTACCGCCAATACCCGACAACCGTTGGATCAGGAGGAGGTGTACAAATTTTAGCCTCTGGGAGGTCGCATAGGAGAGCAGATGAAGGGAACGGTGGAGACACTTCATGGTGGTGGATCGACATTTCGTCTTTCAGAGTTTGGGGTTTGGAATGGCAAGTGATTTTGGAATCACTGCATCATGAAATTCTAGTTCACAAAACTTCGAAAAGGTCAGGATCGTTGGAGAGAGGGAGGCCTATAGCCGTCAGCCATTTTGGGAATTCGGGAATTCGAACACCAGAAGATCGAGAGTGAAGAGTATCCATAAATCATGAAAGGGAGAATCATGATCAAATCTTGACCATCGATTAGGACGAGTGTGGATCGTTGATCTACTGGGGTCAAGGGTTTTCAAAGTTTTTGGCACTAGGGAAACGAAGGAGAAGACTGGGCCAAAATCGCGAAAGAGTAATTCGTGAAAGAATCAATACCGTTCATTAAGAGGATGCATGGTGAGTGGTTAAGGTTTTGGGGAAAACCCCAAAAAATTCTCTCAAGGGGTAGCATTTCAACATTTCGGGGTCCGGGAGGTTGAAGGACCAAGAACCGCCTGTAGCCGGAATCGCAAAATCACGAATTCTGGAATCCCAAAAAGTGGACCATGGTCATGGAGAGATTTCAACATTTCGGGACCCAGGTGTTCGAGAGGCCATAAGTCAGGAGACATGGAGTCTTGACTCATGAAATTTCAGAATCTCGAGAGCATCCAGAGGCTAAGGGAGAACCCAGAGTCGATAAGATTTTTTTTCGGTTTTCGGCGACCGGGAGTTGGAAGGGACAAGGATCCTAGGAGAGATCGCATGCAGGAGTCTCGAAATCCTGAAACACGAAGGGTGTGTCATTTAGAACAGAGAAGAGCATCGAAAAAGGGGCACGCGCACAAATTTTCTCAAAGTCTGTGCTACGGAATTAAAGGGACCTGTGGATTCGTTCAAAGGGTTCCAGTAGAAGCCCGAAGAGCCATTTCGGCTCAGGGAAGAGAGTGATCTAGAGACCGGGAGGTCAGTGGACCCTGCTAAGGGTGGGGGTCTACGTCAAGTGTGGTATCATAGCTTGATTATGTCTGTATACTACAGGCAGAAGGAGGCAGAAGAAAAGAAGAAGGAAGATAGAGTGTTGAAGCTCTGTGATGGTTGTTGCAGGATGCAACAGTCAATAGATAGTCAGGAGGATTGTAGGATATGATAGAAGTGCTCTCAGTTGCAGAGTGAAAACAATAGACTTGCCAAGAGGGTAGGTAGAAGGCAGAATATGGATACTGAAGGCCATGGACACGGTGGAAAGAACAACCACCAACAACAGAGAAAAGCAAAGATGGATAAAGAGCTCGCCAAGATAAGGGAGAGAATGGAAGAGCTTGGACTGTGGATGCAGTGGGATGCAAAGCCGCATTGGGTATATGAATGGCCTCTGAGGAGGAAAGCAAAGTGGCCAATCAATAAATTATTGTCTAGAGGACAGTGAAGGTTATTGAGGAGGTGGCTGAGGTATGTGAAAATCCTTAGAGATGAAGAGGAGATGGTTCATGCATGTGAACTAGATACTGGGAGAAATCTCAGTGACATTGAGGATGAACTGAGATCACTGGATGATCTCAAAGACTTCCAGGAGGGCAGGGATGAATTTTTGAATTTCCAGGTGGGCAATGAAAGGAGATCATTGGAGGATCATAGAATGACAGGAGGACAGCCATGGAAATCCATTTTACCAGGAGGGAAATGGTATGAGATTAACAAAGGATCTCATAAACTGCCAGGTGGGCAGAGATGGACTTTCAAATTGCCAAGTGGGCAATGAGATGGGATCACTGGATCTCATAGACTGCCAAGTGGGCAATAGAAAATTCCCAAATTGCCAGGTGGGCAGGGGAAAGGAGATGAGATTTTTTGAAAGTCTCGAGAGCTCATAAGTGAGTTCATGTCAGCAAGGAGTGTTGATGGAGATGGGGTAAATTGATCTCATAGACTTCCAGGTGGGCAGTAGAAAAATCCCATACTGCCAAGTGGGCAAGGGAGAGAAGATGAACTCAGAGGTGATTTCATATCAGTAAGAGGAGTTGATAGAGAAGATGAACTCAGAGGAGAGTTCAGATCAACGAGGAGTGCTGATAGGTGAGGATCAGAAGAGCATTATGATGATTGGGGGAATTTAGGTATTCCTACCACATAGCCCAGTTGAGGCCAATGAAGGTGTTGCAGATGGAGAAACAACAGAAAGACATTCAACATAGACTATCAAAGAAGAGGAAAAAGTGGAACAGACACTGATGTTTTCCCAAGGAGAAGAAGAAGAGGATTCAACGAGTTGCTCAAATTTTTCAGCCAGGAAGATGAACAAGAGATCACTGCAGTAATGGAAGCTGCAGAAGAACAACAAGAAGAAGAGGAAGAAGACAACACAGGTTTTACTGATCTGTATGAAGAATTGGAATCCCTAGAGAGAAGGGTGATGGTGCAAAATTTGCACATCCAACAGGCTAAGTTGGAAGAGGTAGTGGAGCATACCATCCCCAGGAGCAGCTAGAAAAAGTTGGAATTGAGCCAACACAAGGAGAAGTGACAGTCAAGTTGTCATAGGAAGAAGATGAGCACCAGCTCAGTAATGAGACTGCAGAGATGGAGTCTGCAGCAGAGTGGCCACTTAGTGCCACAAAGAGAGATAGAGATGGCATGGGGGATCTAGTTGATCTACCCATTTGCAGGGAAGAAGTGCAGTGGAGTAGGATGCAAAAGGAGATCCAACCACTGGAGCAGTTGGATGAGGTGATCGAGGAGATAGGGAGGCTAATGTTGAGGTTAGCATAAGAAGCAGTCAGCAAAGGAAAGTTGAGCAGAAGGGAGCCTGCAAGAGCAACAGGGCAGCAACAACAACAACAACGAAGCAGAGGAGTAGGTGGAGAACTCCAAAGAACTGTTTGGGATCCAAGTGGATTTCGACAGCCATGTTGTGAAGCTCATGAGAAAGAGCATCACTCCAAGCCATCTACACGCCAGCCAGCCAAGACATCAAGCACACATTCAATGGAAGGAGAGAGGCCCAACCCTCTCGTTGTTCAAATTTTGAAATTGTATTAAATGGTTGTAAGGATTTAGGTAAAGTTTTCCTTAAATGGTTGTAAGGCTAAGATCTAGATCTGATTCGGACTAGACATCCATTCAATGTAATTGAATGCAAATTAATGGGAGTTGGTGAGGATGGAAGGAAGAACTCGAGGAGCCCCTCTTTGTATCTAGTTTAGTAAGGAAAAGGTAGAGGCAGAGAAGAATAGAGAGAATAGAGATAGGAGAGGAGAGTCGAGACTCTGTTGCAGTCTGAGCTTGAGCACATTGTAAAGAGGCATTTCATATTAATACAAACAGAGTATTTTTTCCTACATGTTGTTGTTCATGTGTTTGTGAGTTCATGAATGAATGCCTTTATGTGTTGATGATATGTTGTAGATGTATGTTAGATGTGCATTTGCAGGGATAGACAGATCTTCATGTCTGTTGAGTTCTTTGATTTTAGGTTTGGGTTCTTTGAGGCTTCATGCAAGAGGTTGCATGACAGAACACTACGGGTTTTGTAAGCCATTGCAAGGAGTGCACTTATAAATTTTGTAGAATTTCAGACAAAGACATGCCAGAAGGGCACACCAGCTGGAGCCACTGACTTAGGGAGAAACCTCAAGGTTGTTGAACACCTTGAAGGAAAAACTATGTAGAGGAGGCACAGAGGGAAGATAGAATGTCTGAGATTCTTGAGTTCTCTGCTAGGAGGGCATCAAGAGAGTGCAAGAAGTGCACAGGAAGGAACTCTGTTTCAAGTTCAGGGAAGACAAAACTATTGAAGGTTCTGTAGAGCTCTGCCAAGAGGGAATTGAGTAAGTGCATCGCGTGCACCAGAGAACTCTTTCAGGTTCTGAGAAGAAGGAGAAGTGTCACAGGAAAGACACTCACAGAGTTGTAGAATAATTTGTTGGCTCAGGAAGGAGTTCTTGAGTAGCAGGCTGCCAAGAGAGCACCAAGTTTCCCTTTGAAGGAAAATACGAGGGTTGATACCCTTAGAGAATTAGCAAGTTTGAGAAGCTCAGGAGGAACAACATTTTTATAATTCAGGTGATACCCAAAGGAACCGGGATTGTAAGAGGAAGAGTCGAAGGTTGAGACCTTCAAGACTTAAAAAATCATCTAAGTCAAAAAACCAAGAAAGCTCAGGAGGAGAGCACGCAAGGAAGGAAGATATGAACTGTTAGATCTAGCGCCAATACCTGACAACTGTTGGATCAGACGAAGGTGCATAGAGTTTATCCTCTAGGAGGTCATGCAGGAGAGAAGTTGAAGGGAACGGTGGAGACACTTCATGGTGGCGGATCGACATTTAGGCATTTCGGAGTTCAGGGTTTGGAACGGAAAGTGATTTTGGAATCACTGCATCGTGAACTTCCGGTTCAAGAAAATCCGAAAAGGTCGGGACCGTTGGAGAGAGGGAGGCCTATAGCCATCAACCATTTTAGGAATTTGGGAATTCAAACACCGGGAGACCGAGAGTGAAGAGTCTCCAGAAATTGTGAAAGGGAGAATCGCGATCAGATCCTGGCCGTCGATCATGACGAGTGTGGACCGTTGATCCAATGGGGTTGAGGGTTTTTAGAGTTTTTGGCACTAGGGAAATGAAGGAGATGACCAGGCCAAAATTGTGAAAGATTAATTCACGAAAGCATCAGGACCGTTCATCAAGAGGACACGTGGTGAGTGGTCAAGGTTTCGAGGAAAACCCCGAAAAATTCTCTCAAGGGGTAGCATTTCAGCATTTCGGGGTCTGGGAGGTTGAAGGACTAAGAACTACCTACAACTGGAATCACGAAATCATGAATTCTAGAATCCCAAAAAGTGGATCGTGGTCACTGAGAGATTTCATCATTTCGAGACCCGGGGATTTGAAAGATAGAGAACAGGGGGAACTCTTGCATCGTAGTTTCCCGAATCGTGAAATTCGATAGTGCTTTGTCGTGGACCGTCATTTTGGCATTTTGGGACCTAGGTGTTTGAGAGGCCAAGAGTTGGGAGACATGGAGTCCCGACTCACGAAATTTTGGAATCCTGAAAGCATCCGGAGGCTAAGGGAGAATCTAGAGTCGTTAAGCTTCTTTTTCGGCATTTCGGTGACCGGGAGTTGGAAGAGACAAGGAGCCTGGTAGAGCTCGCATGAAAGAGTCCTTAAATCCTAAAATGCGAAGGGAGTGTTGTTTAGAACAGAGAAGAGCGCTAAAAAAGGTGTGCGCACACAAATTTTCTCAAAGTCTATGCCAGGGAATTAAAGGGACCTGTGGATTCGTTCAAAGGGTTCCAGCAGGAGCCCGAAGAGCCATTTCGGCTCAGGGAAGAGAGAGATCGAGATACCGGGAGGTCAGTGGACTCTGATGAGGGTGGGGACTTGCGTCATCCTTCCACCTTCATATATGAATAAGTAGCCTCCATTAAAACTTACAGAGTTGAATAGGTAGCCTCTATGAAAACTTATAGATTTGAAGGAAAATTATTATTTTTATCTTTTGACATAATACCCTAGAAATCCTAAGAGACATTTCCCTAAATCCAATAAGAAAAACATGAAATCCGCATATTAAATATTCTCAAAACCAAGATTAATATGGAATTTTCAAATGTCCTAGGTAAACTTAAGAAATATTTTTCTATTTTGTAGATGTACGATTGAACCAATAGAGAGAAAGTGTACATGGAGCTAAAAATTCCATGTAGCGACTAATTGGACCAATAAAGAGAAAGTACATAACACACGAGATTGGGACTAATTGGACCAACAAAGAGAAAGTACAAAAAAATTAGCTAAAAGTCCCATGTAGGGACTAATAACCCCTTGGCATTTGGCACCATGATTGTAAGAAGTCTCATTGAGGGACTAATAACCCCTTGGTATTTGGCTTCATGGTTGTAAGAAAGTAAATTACGTGGCATAAATGTGTAAGTGATAACTTGGATGATGTAAAATCATACCTAATTCGAGCTAAAATCTTCGGTTCCATACACCAATTTGGTGTCTGGCTTGGTCGTGACCTTAAAAATAGATTATTATTATTATTATTATTACCATCATATGTTTCAAAATGTTTCAAGGGGAAAACGTTCCAAATGTGAGATATGGTGCAACTCCAAATCAAATCGTTATAATGAAATAAACCTATGGAATTAAATAAGCACTTCAGGGTGGCAAGGGAAGTGGTGGTAAGATAGGGTATCTACCTAATCCATGTTTCATGATAAGTGACACATATTCCACATGCATTTGGTTTCATGGGCATCATTCATGAAGATGTTATGATGAATGTTTTTTGCATTTAGTATAAAAAATAGTTCAAGAGATGGTTTGGACATCTTGGAGAGGAGAAGTGTTATCTTTTGCAAGATTTGTTGAGGCATTTTTTAGGAAATGGAGCCTTAATTATCATGAGAAATGTATTCCCATTGTTGAAAGACTCAAGGAAGTATATGGTGCACAAAAACCTATTGAACAAAATCTCAACTCTCATCTTGAAGATGATGAAGGCATCATTGAAGCATGCTTTCCAAATTTAAAGATATATTAGTGCTTGGATTATACCTCCAACATTGATGGAGATCAATAACCCATTGTGAATACTGTGGATAACAGTTAGGGTACTCACCATTCTTGCTTCCCTCGCATTCCCTAGTCGTGTGCTCCCCTTTATCCTCGTAGACTCGCCCTCATGTACCCTCATTTTCTCTCCTTTCTCCTCACAGACAACTCACCCTTGTGTGCCCTTGCATGCTCCCGCTCACACCCTACCCTTTCTTCTCTCCTCGCAGCCCTCGTGTACCCTCGCGTGCTCCTGCTCACGGCTGCCACATTCTCCTCTCCTTGCAGCCTACCCTTTCTCCTCTCCTCGCATTCTACCCTTTCTCATCTCCTCACAGACTATGGGGGTATAGCTGAGTGCACATTACAGGATGTGGCAGGGGTATGGATGTGGCCGGATATGCATACACAAATGGTTGGGGGAACTTCGTTTTTGTTTAAACGAGTTTGGGTGTTGTTTTTTTTTTATTTGTTAGATTAAATATTTATAATATATAAATTATATATTATATATATTATATATATATATATAGTGGGTATATATATTATTAATGTTGGTCTCCTTAGAATTAGGTTCTAATCAGGTGGGTGTCCCTATACATGTTCTTGCATTGACCTCATGATCTAAATCATGCCATCTACACTTGATATCCTCTAGTGTCAATATCAACCCTCCTCCTTAGCCTTGATGGCCGAGGATCATCTAGCTCAACACATACAATGGTGGGCATTCCCCACTGGCCTCACCAACACTATATATGCACACACAAATAGTACATTATTATTAAAAATATGGAAATATTCTACTCTATGTAATAAATTCGAAATGCATCTATACATATCGCCCGAGCCCCATGCTCATCCAATTGGTAGCTAGGTTAGATGTAAGTCACCTTGGTAGTTCATCCCATCATATGGATAGTCCTTGATATGTATCATGAGCAGATCTAATGTGTGAAAAAATCAAGGTGAAACACATTCCCTTAAACCCTACCTCCCCATCATCTTAATAGCTAAACCCACCATTACATACTTAGCACCTTAGGACCTCCATCTCAGATACTAGCATGTGATTGAATCATGGGTATGTTCTTGAAAGAAAACACATATTACTATCCCAAAGGCACAATTCCACCATTATTAATTGTGATAGGAGGTGATTTGGTGCTTTAGCACCATCAATAACATCTAGGCCCACCCACAGTAGGTCATAGCAAGGAATTTATCTACATGCATCATCAATTCACCAGATATCCTATGGGGTGCATGAGTCATTAAAACCCCTAACTTCAATCACCCAAGCCCTTAGTCAACTAAAACCCCTAACTTCCAGCACCAATATTCATCCTCATATTATCCATAGGGGAATGGAAAACCACTAACCCCTCTAATATATTTCACACCTAATTCCTATAGMCCAATCCCATAATCTTTATAACCCTTGAACATTATATCATAACCAGTTTAATTGTCATTCTCTATCAAGCAAGTACCCTAACCCTTGTCCCCAATAACCCTTATGTTTAACCCATATCCCTTATAATCTGTAACCCCTAATGTTTTCATCCTTAATGTTTAACCCATATCCCTTATAATATGTAACCCCTAATGTTTTCATCCCTAATGTTTAACCCATATCCCTTATAATCTATAATCCCTGTAACTATAATTTTTAAGACTATTACATGCAACCACTATTACCGAGTAACCATCTTGAATCCCATGTATTTATAACCCCTTGAATCCCACATATAAATCATAACCCCTTGAATCCCATATATTTATAACCCCTAATGCCAACAACCCATAAAACCTAATCATAACTCTTATAAGCCCCAAACTTTAACCTTATAATTCCTAAATCTCAATCCTTGTAACTATTTTAACCGGTGTTATAAACTTCTCGATAATATCACGATGTTGGTGATATTATCTTCAAAATCGAGGTCGACAAAATCAGGGTCCAAGCATAACCCTTATAACCCTAATCTCTAACGCATATAATTCTAATTTTGAAACTTATTACCTATAATTACTTCAACCCCTATATCCCTCTAACCCCTAAGCACTGAAATGTATGACGAATAACCCTTATAATGGTATCCCCTAAGTCCATTAATCCCTTAGCCATAACCCCCATAACCATTAGCAACTAACCCTTATAACCCATAATCGCTATGAACCTACATACCACAGTGACCTTAATCCCTAACCCTTATATGCCTTAACAAATATTACCCTCGTCAACTAATAACTATATAGACTTATCCATGAATCCATAAACCCATAACCTTTATAACCTAAAACACATTAAATAGTTTCTAATGTCCAAACCATGACATTATAAACTCGAATCCCTAACCGCTATAACTCTAATTTCTAAACATATTACCCTAACCATTATATACCCTCTATCCCCTAAACTCTATGAGACCCAAACCCATAAAACTCATTATCCCTAACACCTATAATGACTATAATCCCTTTCTCCTAACTTGTATAATCTATAACCACTATAAATTCTACAAACAATAACCCATACTACCAAGCCCTAATTTTTAAACTTTGTAACCTTGAACCCTTATACTCCCTATTATACTAAAACCTTTTAGTCTTAATCCTTAAATTTGATTAAGTATAATTAGTAATGTATATAATATATAATCCCTATAACACCTAACCCCTAACCAATACAATTGTTAAAACCTAAACTCTAACCTATAATCCCTAAAGAGCTAATCCCTCTACCCTTTAACTACTAATCATGATAAAAGATAAATCTATAACCACTTTATTCAATGCTCAACAAAACGCTTGTCATACCTAAGACTTATTTTACCCCTATAACCTCTATACCCACTAACCCCTCCAATATATTTGACCCTAATTCCTATAAACCCAATCCCATAACCTTTATAACCCCTAAACATTATCCATTGTCCCCAATAACCCGTAAACCCTAAATTATATAACCGTTGACCCATGTAATCTCCAACCTCAAACTCTTATAACCCATGATCCCTAGCACATGTAATTGATATGAACCATAACCATTATAAGCGGTGTCACGTGTTTTATCCTTAACCTCTATAAAAAATAATCCCTAACCCTTATATTCCATAACAATTATAAGTATTACCAACTAATAACTATATACACTAATGTATGGAACCCTAAACTCACAACCTTTATAACCCTCAACCCTTTTCATCCCTAATGTCTAACTCATATCACTTATAATATGTAACCTGTGTAACTATAATTTTTAAGCCTATTACCTACAACCATTATTACCCCAGTAACCCTCTAACCCCTATAAGCACAAACCCCAAAAAATAAATGGCCACTAACCCTTATAATCACTATAACTTGTTTCCCCAAATATATATGACCAACAACCACTATAATTTTTAGAATCCCCAATCCCTAAACCCTTGAAAATTTAACCCTAATATTTAACCCTTATTACCTTGAACGTGTACATTAGCTATAACACCTATCCATTATTAGTACTAGTCTATTACCTCTATTACCCCTAATCACTAACCTCTATGATGTAAACCCCAAACAAGCAAATCCTAACTTATTACCCCTAAGAACCTAATCCATATATCTCATAAACATTAATCCTTATAAGCCTCAAACCATATGACCACTTTACAACACAACACTATAATCCTTATCATCCCTAACAGTTAACCCTTAATTCTACCCATACCTAACCCCTATAAACACCAATCTTAAACCCTATAGAGCACAGTTCTAAACCAATATATCCCAAATAACCTTGATCTGACCTCTAAATCCTAATAATATTAACTACCAAAACCCCTAACCCATATAACCATTAACCTTTAACTCTTATAACCTTTATAATGGATAATCCCTATTCACAAACCCCTACAAACCCTCACCCATATTACATTAATTAGTATAACCCTTATAATACATAAATTGAAATAAATCTGACCTCTCATCCTAAAACTATAATCTATGATAACTCATGAACCCCAATCCCTAACATAAAACATTGTATTCAATATAATCATTCTAACCCTTAATTTGTAATGATTATAACCCTTGATCACTATTATTGATATTACCCCCAAACTAGAAATTCTAAAACCCATAACCCATTTAACCTTTGTAACTCTAACCCATATAAACCATATCAGTCCTAACCTATAAACCATATCAATCCTAACATGTTTAACTCTAAGCCTCCCATATCGTTAAGGCATGCCAATAGTCTATCCATGACAAATTTTAATGCATACAGAAACTGTTTGAAAAAATTTCAACGTTGGCCCCATTCACAGGTCCATGTTGTCGGTGTCTAGTCCTTGAGAAATTTTTGTTCCTCATTCATCGTTCCTCGTTCCTTGACCATGGTGTAGTCCCCAAGATCCATTATTTTTGTACAAAATTACATACTAATGGCATAAAATGTCCCACACAAAGATCAAATTAATATCAGCTACATAAGTCTTTTGTCTTTTTTCAATGACTATGTAACGAATCTCAATTCTAAGAAGATTCAAATAGGACCTAAGAACCTTAAGTTCTTTCCTTAACCATGGGTGACATAAAACTATCATTCAATAGTAAAATTATTACATTTCATTGGTTGGCATCATGTGTACTAAGGGCTTAAGACATCATATCCACAAAGGAAACATACCAATAATATTTTTCTTATGAACAAGATATGGTACTATCCATTTTGAGGTTTGGCATAGAGATTGTTCTTATATAATACACTACATTGCACCATAATATAATCCCTACACTCCTTAAAAACCATGTAACACCATTCAAATTAGACACAATATTCTTGCGACGAATTAGCTATACTATCGACGAACGTTTTTCATTGATAGTGTAGCAAATTTGTCGCAAGATTATTTACATTCGTCTCTCTTGCGACGATATCAAATGATTCTTGGATTCATTTCATATTTGGTTTATCAACTTGAAATATCAATTTGATACTTTGCAATTCGGTTGGACCTTCAGTCAAATACAAATATGAAACTTGGAATCATTAAAATATCTACTAGAACATATGAAAAATAGGGTTTATGGTTTCCATGATGAATTAATGATGGAATAAAGTGAGTGTGTGAGTGAAATTTGAGTCCATAAACCATCCCATATCCATAAGTCATGCAAATAGTCTATCCAGGTCAAATTTCAATGCAAACTGATACAGTTTGAAAACATTTCAACGTTGGCCCCATTCACATGTCACTGTTGCCGGCCTCTAGTATCTCGGTGGCGTTGATCAAGAAATCAACGAAATTGAGGTATTTTTCATCAGAACTATGACCCATATACATTGTATATACATTAATTTAGAACCTGAAAGAAAAATGAAGAAAGACTGAAGAAAGCCTTAAACTTGTGTCAACCAAATTGGGTACGTTGAAAGAAAATTAGGGTTTATGGTTTACATGATGAATTGATGATGGAATAAAGTGGGTGTGTAACTCAAATTTGATTCTAGAAACCCTCCCATATTGTTAAGGCATTCCAACAGTCTATCCATGACAAATTTTAGTTCATACAGAAACTGTTTGAAAAAATTTCAACGTTGGCCCCATTCGTATGTCCCTGTTGTCGGTGTCTAGTCCTCGTGCAATTTTCGTTCCTCATTCATCATTCCTCGTTCCTCATTCCTCGTTATTTTTGTACAAAACATACTAATGGAATTAAATTTCCCACACAAAGACCAAATTAATATCCGCTACATAAGTCTTTTGTTTTTTTTCAACGACTATGTAACGAATCTCAATTCTAAGAAGATTCAAATAGCTAACAATATTGATTAAATATTATATGATCATGATGGTATAAAAATGAAAGATCTTCTCTTGGTTTCAAGAAAAAATTATCCTCTACTCAACAAGGCCAATTACGTGAAGGTGGAATCTCACATGGCCCCTCCCCTCCCCCTCACATCACTCTCAATTGATCCCCAAAACCCAATCTATAAAATATAAACTAATCGAAAGAAACATCTTATTAAGATTCATGCATAGAAACTACAAAAACAAAAACTAATGAAGGTACATGAAATTATGTGTTTCTAAATGATATTTTTAGTCTACCACGTACTTTACTATATTGGCAACTATTTTCAGGTTTCCAATAATAATTAAACAACATGTAACCTAGGATATAAAAATGTCACATAAAACTCAAAAACATGTAATTAACCCATGACATTAAAAGTAAATTATTTTAAGAGAATAATTCATACAAATTAAAATATTATATAGTCACGTACCTCATCCAACCTCAACATCTCTGTAATCATCCTTATTCTCTATCTTGATATTCTTCATTGAACTCGACATATGTATCATCATCCATTTATGAAACGATATTGGAAGGATTGTTGATATCATCATCATCATCAATGTCATTTTCGAGCATATTTTCATCGACATCATCATCAATAATTGCAATATTGTCTCCTACGCCTAGATCATGATCTTCTTCTTCTTCTTCGTCTGTTGACCCTCCATGATCTTCCTGCTTTGTCTGATCTGTCGAATCATCTTCTTGATCTTCAATATCATCTTCTTCATGTAAATGAGTATACTTAATTGGCCTTCCTCTTGGATGATATCTAACAACAAATGACCAATCCCTATTCGCCTAGAACATTTGAGTAAAAGACCTGTTCATGTTGCCTTGGAAAAACATAGCGATCATGTCCTCTTTCAAACATCATTGTTTTAATCATTGGAAATTAGTTGGCATGTTGAATAATAGTTATTTCCTCATCACATTCATGCATTCGTAACCTATACCATTTGACATCGAACAACACTAATTTGAAGTAATTAAAGTCACACTCAAGTATATCATTTAAATACCCATAGTATCTATTTTTAGATTCTCGGAGATGTTTGTCACTCCTAGAGGAAACATTAGTAACCCGAAATACTGCAGTTATCCCACTATCAGAATTTTTCCTGGTTCCATCCAATTGTTTGATGTGAAATTTACAACCATTGCACCACATAGCTTTGTGGTGTTTCAACTGCAATATGTCATATATGTAAAAGATGCATTGTCAATTAATAAATTAACATATATTTATATAACTTCGAAAGTATTTGAAAAATACAGTACACATGTAGTCACATTAATATAATATAAAATAACTGAATAAAATGGGTGAATTTTCTTACTTTTCCATCTTTCAAACCATATGTTAGATCAATTTCCCTCTACGTAACATTGGCATTTCCATTACGACGAGCTTCTCTAACCAATTTAGAAAGTTGTTTCCATGATAACCTACCTCCATAATGTTGTTTACATCTTTCAATCCATACATTCATTCAGTCAAGATTCTTTGCAATGTATAAATGAAGTGCATCCCACTCTAGAGCAACTGAATAAAAAAAAACATAATTCACCAATATTAAATATTAGTTATAATGTACAATATGCAGGTAATTATAAATATTTATAATTTATGAAATAAATTATATTAATATATTAATGAGTATGATCATATACACAAAAAAAGAAACTTTATATGTATTATTAATATAAATTTTCACAAGTATTAATATATTACCTCTCATTTTTTTCATTCTACCTTTCCCCAACAGATGCTCCTGATCTTCAATTTTTTTGGTGGAGTTCACATCCCAAATGCGATCCACTGCATGCATAGTTGGCGTAACTAATTTAGGAAGATATTGACTAATATACACCATGGATTGATATATCATATATCCCTCCACCATAGAACCCTCAAGACGTTCTCTTTGTCTAACCAACGCCTTCAATGATTTCAAGTGCCTCTCCACCATCCACATTGACCTTGTGTGAATAGGTCCACAAATTCCAATCTCCTCAACTTGGTGTATGAGGTAGTGTTCTTGTGCATTGAAAAATGTAGGAGGTATATACTTTTGAATTTCACACATTAGACGAGGAGTTTCTCTCTTCCAATACTTTATATCATCTTCATGGATTTCTTTCAATGACAACCATCTACATGAGATTGTGACACAAGAAAATAACATGTTTCAACATAAAATAATATAATATATTACATTACATTACAAGTAAAACACATGTCATTAAGTACAACAATAATTTGAAAGAAAATTTTGCATATAAATCACAACTACATCTTACCTCATGTATTTTCCAAGATCATATATAACTTGTTTGACGTTGGTGTCAAAGTCGTTTGGGAGAGATAGCGGTAGAACATAATGTAACAACAAAATGAATCCTTATTTGTTTTGACCAAAGTAGACAAGAAAAAATTAAAAAAAACTAAATATCTATAAGGACAATATATAAATATGTATACCAAAATTATTACCTTAATGAAGGTATGCCAATCATGTGTTTTTACCCCACCAAATTCATCTTTCTTCATTAAAATATTTTTTATGTTTGAAGCAAAACCCGTGGGAAATTTAATTCTTTGAATGACCTCTTTTACATCATTGATTTGTTGCTCTGTTAATAACCATGGAAGGTTTTTTTGGTCTATTACTCCATCTGATCTAATAGAATATCGAATCACACTTCCCATTGCATGATTGGCTTCCTGAATGTCAGTACAAATTTTGACAATTTTTGTTTGTCCCTCCTACCATCTATGATTCACCATAACGTTTTAGTCACATTCTTCCTGATATGCATTGTATCAAACAAATGAGATATTTTTAGATCCTCATAGTAGGGCAACCTCATGAATTGAGCGGGATAAGATTGCATTCCTCATGGAAGCCCATTATTAATACCTTCATGATGATTGTGGCCTTCATGAAGCATAAAAGAAATCACAAAAATAATTATCAAACATGGTAAAATAAATTCAATGATTAAAATAAACATTCAAAACATTACATGATCTATGATACATTATGAAATTGAGTACCTTGACTATTTCTATTATATTCCAACCTCCATAGGTGAGGTGTCATTCTTCGTGGTTTTAAACCAGTCACTTCTTTCCCATTGAAAATATGTTTTTCAGTAGTACGATACCTATGGTTCTTAGGAAGAAGGTGCCTATACTCATAAAACACCATCTTTCCTAAACTTTTTGAATGACGATACTTCATTTTAGGGCCACAAACTAGACATGCAAATTTACCCTTTGTTTGAAGACCTGCAACAAATGGATTAATGTCAATTATACAATGAGATTATTTAAAAATTAAACATGCACCATGATAACATTAAAATATTATATATTATTAAAGAGTAATATTAGAATTCCACATACCACAAAAATGTGTTAGTCCAAGGGGCATCATGTATTTTCCATAAAAGTATTCCATGGAATTTAAATTTCTTCTCCCCGATTCGTTTACATATGTCATACATTGTGATGCCATCCCATAACTTTAGTAGCTCGTAGATAAGAGGATCGATATATAGATTCATATATTTAACCTGGTACTTACCTAATTGTTTGAAATTACACATAGTTACTATAGGAATGATATCATGTAATATATATAATTAAATAAATAAATAAAAGATATTATGCAAAAATTGAAACAAATAAAAATGTTAAATTCAAAAAATTAATGTAAACAAATACCTGGAACAATCATTGTCAACATTATGTGCTCCCTCTTTATTGACATTTAAGGAGGAATGTTATTGTTGATAACAAAAATAGGCCACAATGAGTAAATAGACCTAAGCTCTCCAAATGGATTAACATTGTCAGCTGCCAATGAAAGCCTAACATTACGAGGTTCATCTTTGAAATCTGCCCATTTTTCCTCAATTTCCCTAAATGAAGAACCATCGGTAGGTATTCGAAGAACACCATATCCACTTCTATTACGTGCATGGTAATCCATAAATTGTGCTATGCTTCGCCTTCACACCTGAACAATCACTAAAAATGTGGAATTATGGGAATATGACGAAGAACCTTTCGAGGCACCCTTTTTGTTACTTGATCGGTTCGGTATCTACTGATAAGACATTGAGGACATTATGTTTTCGAAGCATGTTTTCCATAATATATAATATGGTCATTAGGACATGCATATATAGTTTGATAATCCATTCCAATGTCTTTCATAATGGCATGAAAACCTCGATATGTGCGAGGTAAAATATTTGATGATGGTAACAAAAATTCACCTAACAATTTACAACATAACAAATAACTAGTTAATGTAAGAATATTAATCATAAAACTTGCATTCTTATTTTATGTATAATATAAACATTTATGTATAATATCAAGAATATCAACATTTATGTATAATATGAGATGAAACATATTAAATACCTTAGTATCTGTGTCATACAAGTGTTCGACAAATTATTCATAACCTTTAAGTTCACTAGCATCCATATAGCAGAGAGAAGATTTTCTCTTGATCCTTCATAAAGTTGTTGATTTTCCTTTTCTAATAGAGGTTCATCATAAATACCAGCATTTTCCCCATCCTCATCCGGCTATGAAAACAAATATTGGATCATTTGATTTGTCCCATCATCTTCTTCCATGGGATCATTAACTTGATTTGTCCCATCATCTTCTTCCATGGGATCATTAACTTGATTTGTCCCTTCATCTTCTTCCATGAACGTGCGTCGAGATAGCGACGAATACGGGGTGGATTTAGAAAAATTGAACTTTTTCTCTTGCATGTTGCGACGAAAGAGTACTTTCGTCGCAAGTGGTCGTCGCAAAATTTTCAATATGTATTAGTTCCTTAAAATTAGTTATGTTCAATGTCAAATGGTATAGGTTACGGATGCATGAATATGATGAGGAAAGAACTCTTATTCAACATGCCAACATATTTCAAATGATTAAAAAAATGGTGTTTGAAAGAGTACATGATCGTTATGTGTTTCCAAGCCAATGTGAATAGGTCTTTTACTCAAATGTTCCAGGTGAAAGGGATTGGTCATTTTTTTTTAGATATGATCCAAGAGGAAGGCCAATTAAGTATACTCATTTACAGGAAGAAGATGATATTGAAGATCAAGAAGATGATTCGACAGATCAGACAGAACAGGAAGAAGATGATTCGACCAAATTAATATCCACTACATAAGACTTTTGACTCATTATTTATGGGAGATAAATAATGAGCCTTTGACTCATTTTCATGACTTAGGGAGATAGATTAAAACTAGAAATTTATCCTTAAGGAAAGTGGTCTCTTTATAAAATTCCCATATTCTGAATATCTAGAAACCTAAGAATGGAAAGCGGATTTATTAAATTCTTATGGAAATTAGTCTTGTGTGAGAAATTGATCATCAACCATTTCTTTGAGGGTAGTGATCAATTCATCCAACATTATAAACCTTTGATCACATACCCATTATTCCTTTTGCATCAAATTTCTTGGGACTACATGAACACAAGTTTGCATAGACACCTTTCTTTCCTTTGTTATAATTCCTTGAGATTGAAAAACCAATTTGTAATGATTAACAAACTCCTTTCCAATGTTCCCCTGGTCAATTATTCTATTATTTTTTATTTTGAGGGCCTTAATATGCTTAAAAAATTCCTTGGAAGTCAGAGATTTGAAAAATCTCATAGTAGGCTTCTCACATGTCTTAAGCCAATGGAACCCAACTTTGATTTGGAACCCCCTTATTTTATATGTCTCATCAACCTTTAGTTTTTCTCATTTTTTGGTCAGTTTTTATTCATTGAAGGGATAAGCCGAGGCATTATTGAAACTTCCTCAAGATATTAAACTTTCATATTCTATCATGGCGAAAGAAGAAGAAGAAATTATGCTCTATCTAATATTTTCAAAACCTACTTGTTTGTTTTTTTGGAATATACCAACTGAACCAAAGCCCCGGTGAATTTTTGGACATAATTTGGCCAAATTACTCAAAGTGTTGAATAAAGTTTAAACCTAGTAAATATAACTCTTATAAACACAAAAATCAATTCCATAAGAAAAATATCTTACTCTATAAACTTTTAGGGTCATATGATATAGTCATCTGGTCTCCAGTTATCTATTTGGAAATTTTCCTTGAATCATTTTGAGAGTGTCTTCATGTTAAGAAAATCAGAGTAAATGGTCCAGTTGTGTATCTTATGTTTCAAAAAGGTGTCTAGGTATATCCAAAGTTGGAAAATGATTTTTTGAGCTCTCGAATGAAAAAGTGTCAAAGTTTAGTTTTCGACAGCTAAGGGTTGGTTTTCAATGTGTTATAAGTTGTTGAAAGTTATCACTTCGGTCAGCTATAAAGGCAGGTGTGGGGTGTTCTTAGATGTCAAAAACATAGAGTCTTCTAACAGTTAAACTATACCATCGGACTGTCAAATCACCATTAGTACACATGTCATGATGATCTTAAGTGCTACCAAAATTAACTAGAATTGGATCATGATATGATCTGAGCAAGTGATGTATGTCTCATATGATTATTTGGTGAAATATATTAAACCCTAATCTAGTAGATCTGAGTTCTCTACTGTCAACTAATATCACCATAAACTCACATCATTCATTTTTTAGCTAATTTATCACATGGTTTTTTGTCCTCGTCGAATGATGCAATCATAATTATGATTTGAGTTTCATTATTTATTAATGGTTTATTATAACATATTGCCATTCAAACATTTTTCCCCATATCACACATTTTTCCTCTACTCTAGCTTCAATATGTCCTCTATCAGTGCCCTTCTGTCTCCACAAGCCTAATTTTATTGTATTGCGGGTTTTGAAAATTGGTTTTGTTGATGAAGAAGGGAGGGGCTTCGCTCAAGAAAGAGTTTAATGATATAACATATCTGGAATCTCACCCTGAGATTTTCCATATGTTCATAGATGCTAGATGGTACAAGTACTATGAAAAACTACAAGGTTTTTACCAAGGCGTGGATGAGGCATTTTCCTTAAACTTTGATGGAGCCAAGGCCAAAGTGGGAACAATTGAGTTACATGTTGATGAAGCCATTGTTACAACATTAACAAAGATACCTAGGACTGGTGAAATATGGTTTAAAACAACCATTAATAAAGACATCGAGTTTAGGTCTTATCTCAAGCCTGAACACAAATGTATTATCTAGAAGAAAGATATCCCTAGATCCTACTTGGATGAAAAATGGAAACACTTTCTCAAAGAAATCCAGGTATATATTACATGTGAAGGAAGATATGGTAGAGTGATGTTCTACCATTTCAATCTCATGAACCATTTCACAGGTAGATGTCCTTTGAATCTGCCCTTCTACCTTCATAGAAGTTTGACAAAAATCACGCACCAAGTCCAGGACAAGCCTAGCAAGGTGCAGGGTAGGATTTTCCATCATAGTGTAACATAGCGCTCTTGCGCACTGAAAAAACTTATTTTTGAGGACACTTGCTCGCAAGTGATCTGGACTTTTGTGATGCTAAACCATTTATACTTGATTATGATGCGATTGACAGACGACATGATGTTTTACTAGTTTTGATTGACACAGGTGTTGCTGACTCTGTTTCATTGAGTGTGCAGGGTTTCGGACCTTGAGGATGCAGAGGCATCGATGGAACCCCCTTGGACTCCGGATTGAGTAAGGGAGTGTCCTATTTGGGTTGATTTAGTTACTGTGATCTTTCTTTGATCTGATGATATGATGTTGACATGTTCTGACACGATTGTTGATGATGCAGGCTGACGATAGCTTGTCGACCAGACTCACATATGGAGTAAAGGTACCACACACGATTTCTAGAGAGGTTGAGGGAGAGGGGTGGATAACAGCGCTGCCACCGCCTACTAGCACTCTCGCCATGGCTCGAACTGTAGGTTAACGATTACCTAGCTCGAGAGGATCCACGATGCCATGAGGGCAGACTGCGATAGTCACTTACGATGATTCTAAGGGGAACGCAATAAGGCGGGGGCCTCATTCCTTAGAACCCTTAGTCTACCATGAGTTCACCTGGCTGAGTGTTGACTCGAGAGGTTATAGATGTCTACCAATTAGTCCAGTTGGAGAGTGGCACCCTTGGAGCACGTGGTGCATCTTGAAGGGCACGTCGCACAAAAAGAAACACAAGAAGCGAGTGGCACCCTTGGAGCACGTGGTGCATCCTGAAGGGCACGTCGCATAA
>SNQJ01S0020014.1:144754-154773 GCA_010110895.2 Picea sitchensis
GGCCCCTTTACGGCTCGGGGGGATAAGGGGGAAGCAGAGTACCCCTAGCATTTGGCTGGGAGGTACCGGTGTAGTCTCCACAGTCGGTGAGCGGGAGAGGCACGGAGCTCAAGTGTGGGACTGCATCTTCAGGTTATTCTCCGTCGGTCACAGGTACGCAAGTAGGTTTGTTGTTTAAGAATAATGTGAATGCTTAAGGTCGTATATGAACCCTTCTCTGTGTTTGGTAAAAGATTTCTCGGCAATATGGCTCTACCTCTCTGCTTGTGTGCTTGCTAAAGGATTTCTGTAATGAGTTATTTACCCCTGTTAAAATAGATAAGGAAAGAAAACTTATATATTATTATTGCTGGCGTTTTTACCTTGCCATGGTGTTTTTTTTTACCTTTGTTGTGGGCGGGAAACCTCTGGGGCATTTAGAGTCGCCGTGAGGCTTTTACCCTTTTAGCCATGGTGTTTTTCCTTGCCAGTAGGCATTTTTGTTTAGCGTTGGTATTCTGCACATCACCGTGGGCATTTCGTTTTACCCTTGAGTTTATAAGTTGTTGTAATTTCGTTTTAAATTGTTGCCATTCATTTATAAATTACAGTCATTCCTTTTTACAGTCATTAGTTTATAAATCTTGTTTTAAATTTGTTGCCCTTCGTTCCTGCTTGGGCATCATCTCTCTTTGGCTGTATTGTTATATATCTGGCATGCTTCTGATGATCTATGACAAAAACCCTAGATTTTAAGTAAGTCGACCGAAGGCGTTTTTTCTTTGCCTGTAGGCGTTTGATTTTTATGTGGTCGATTGAATCCACGGTGGGAGTTTTACATCTACCAGGCATTCCCTTACCCTAGTTCCTTTCCTGGCATTCTGTCGAATGATTCTTGATGTGATTGCTGGGTCGTGGATTGACTGGCGGGACTGTTGTTTTTTGAGTCTTATTACACGCATTCTGGGAAAATAAAAAAAAAAAATCTTGCATGGCTTGATTTCTGCGCGCCTCACCTGGGAGGAACTATGTCCTGTTTTTATGACCGACTTCCAGGTGATTATCGAGGTTCCCTATTTATGTAGACACAGAGAAACCTACCGAATATCTTTTAGTACAATTCCCAGGACAACTGCACTACTCATAACCACCATATACCATTGTTGGTACGAAAACTCCCCTAGTTTCTCCTTATCTCTTGGTATTGTATAAGAGCCCTTTGCGTTAGTGGAAGCTCCAACAGAAGGTAATGCGGACCTCCGAGTTGGCTGCACTGCTTGAGGTTTATGCGATGTGCCTTTTCCAAACCAAAGGATATCAGGCAACGGAGGCTAAATAAGTTTAATATGCAACCTATACACTAAACTCATTAAGTGAAAAAATAAACATATGGTCATTGCTTAACTATAATCCCTCTATCAGCTTTTATTCCAAGAGCAGGCCTTGGAAAAACTCTTTTGTCGAGGAAAATAAAATAAAATAATAACTCGGGTACTCTCTATATGGGCACGCTTTCTGTTAATGGAATAATCTAAAGCAGCATGTGCAACTGTTGCCTGGGTGTCTGGCCGCGTCCAGGTTCAACACGCGTACAATAACTCTCTGTCAGTCTCAGCGCAATAGACCCTTCCTTTGGTGCTACATGGATTCAGTAGATATTGGACGCGTGAACCGCCTGAATGATTTCCTCGGTCACGACAACCGACGTTTAACCTGCCCTTCCGTGGGTGGATTACTGGGGAGTTCCAAAAGTCTTGTTTATTTTACTTTAACTCGGGCCTCCTCTTTATTTTTCTGAACGCAATATGATCGTCTCAGCATTTGTGTTGACCACCGAATGTAAGAACGCACTGCCTTGGGATGGCCACTCTTACCCAGTATCTTAAGTGTTGATTTCTAATTTTCTCCTTGAGAGATGCCCCGAAATCGAATTCTCCTTCCTGCGTGCTTAGTCACCCTTGATCCGTGACACTCCCACACAACTGTGAGCTCCGTGATGACTGTTTCCGAAATGCCCTTTTCTGGCAGAAGGGCTAGGCGTTAATCTCAAGGATTTGTAATAACTTAAAACGGCAGCGATAGGGTTCTCTGGAAGGAATACAGTAAGGCAGAGGGAGGCATTAAAATGTAAGTGTTCATAGGTTGGCATATAATCACTACTAATCCACAAACCATTTTCTTGTATTGCTATCAATTATAAAATCTCTCCCCTAACTACATGTTTGTATTCAGATACCCATTGTAGTCCTACATTAAAGAATGTATTTGATAGATGTATATTAATCAATGGGGTAGTACAACTTACTGTCCTAGCCACAAATTCTCATTTGAAATTCTCCATCCATATTTCATCATCCTCTTTGCTCTCAAATACAAGTATCAATAGATCAACCCTTTGACATTTGGCAATTAGTATCATTCGAGGTAAGTGAAACAATTGAAAAGTTGATCCAATATTCTGCCTTACAGTACTTGAAATACCAGTTTGTATGCATCGAATTGATCATTTTTTGGAATGTGTATACTAGCATGAGGTTTGGGAAGGGTATTTGATCTTTGTGGGAGYAAAACTTTCACATCTAAAATGGCATATTCAACTGCATCTTCAAAAATATAAAACTCAACAAYGCCAATTTTYGTGTTCTCTTGTGACCTAGTGAAATCAATTTTGTCCTTCCTAAACACAACATATTCATCTTCATTTAATATCTTTCTAAGTCAACATTGTTATATTTGAAATATTTTTGAGGATAAAACACCATCCCTAAAAGCAAGACGAGGAACATTGTTGAATTCTTCAAGCAGTCTTATATCAAGATGTTGTGTCGAAACATTTGAACAATGAGCAGAAACCTTCAAATATGAKCATYTTCTTTGTCCAGTGAAAACAAAGGATCATAATTTYCAATRGGAAGAACATCCCTTTGCAAATTGAATGGCTCCAATATTAGCGTCCTTTTCATGTCAATAAAGAAATCATCATACATTAAGGGAAAACTAAAAGAGAATATGCATTTATCTAACAAAATTCCCTTGGATGTTTGTTGTATCATCATCTACGTTATGTCATTGTCTCCATGGTAGGTCTTATTTACCTACATATAGGAATAAAAAGTAGGGTAGATGTGGCTATGCTATAGCTTACATTAATTATGGAATCTAAGTTGTGGGTTCAAAGGTCACATTGTTCGCTTGCAAAGCATGAGTCACTAATCTGATATACATCATCTTCAACAAGATTATAATAACCTTTGTTTTCAATTTGAGTACTTGCAACAAAAGGGACAACTTTGTTTGTTTGTATTTCATAGGAATAATGAAGTGAATTTGTCACTAGAACAACTCTATGCTCCTCTATATCATAGTCATCATCAATATCGTAAATAGGAGACCCATCAAAATGCAAAACATAAGATTGATGATTGTTTTATTAAAAATCAAGATGCAAATCTGAGTTGAGTAGTACATCATTATGAGTGTCAATGGTTGTATCATATTCATTTTCTTCCCACATAGAATTAGAGAGAGAACAACTTGCTTCTTTAACCCCAAGAGTCATTTCAAATTCCATCTCATTAATGATCATATTCATATGTCCTTAATTCTTAAGGAAACCATAAAAAAATAAAATTCACCGATTATCAGAGATGTTGTCGTAACGAGGAGGTCGTTACACATAGCCTTATCAAAATCATAGTGCTTGAAGAATTGCAGAGGAGGGATAAGAATTGGGAGCATCTTCTCTTCTGGGGTGAATTTGAACCATATCCCTAGCCTAAGGACAAAAATAATACCTCATCCAATAAATATTCAACACCACAGAGTAGTAAAAGGAAAAGAAGAGCCATTTCCCCAGTAATTGCAGAGGATCCAGCCTCTTCTTCTAAGTACAAGAGAGACAAAAAGATGTTTGATTTCAGCCAAGCTACAAAAGGGAAAACTAGTGCCTCTGATAAAAATGTCTTGAATATGTCTTATACAGATTCAGAGGAGGAGATAGAGCTTATAGAAGAAGAGGCGCCTGAGAAAATAGTTCCTAAGGAAACAACACCTAGAGTCCAAAGTTCTGAGCATGAAGCCCCTAATTTTAAACTCCTGAAGAAGAACCTTTCCCACCTAAAGCTCAAGATCTGGAGGCCCCTGAAGAATCAACAAGAAACCACTGTAAGTTAGCATCAACGAAGATAAAAAAACTTGAGGAAGAAGTCATGGATCTTAGGTTACTGGAAAAAGTGGTCAAATCCCAAAATGAGACCATCACTAGGACATCGTTATAGGTAAGACACTATTTTCAAAGACTAGCTAAAATGCATGTTAAATTGGAAAATAAGAACAAAAGGATGCTTAAAAAAAAAAAAGTTGCACAAGGTAGCTAGATGTTTGAAGGTGAAACTAATGATCAAATATGCAAAGCCTATATCTCATCCAGGCCTGGAGAATTTAGCATAGGCTACAGAGAACTTGAATGAGTAACCTTGAAGTTCAGATGANCCTAGAGTCCAAAGTTCTGAGCATGAAGCCCCTAATTTTAAACTCCTGAAGAAGAACCTTTCCCACCTAAAGCTCAAGATCTGGAGGCCCCTGAAGAATCAACAAGAAACCACTGTAAGTTAGCATCAACGAAGATAAAAAAAACTTGAGGAAGAAGTCATGGATCTTAGGTTACTGGAAAAAGTGGTCAAATCCCAAAATGAGACCATCACTAGGACATCGTTATAGGTAAGACACTATTTTCAAAGACTAGCTAAAATGCATGTTAAATTGGAAAATAAGAACAAAAGGATGCTTTAAAAAAAAAAAGTTGCACAAGGTAGCTAGATGTTTGAAGGTGAAACTAATGATCAAATATGCAAAGCCTATATCTCATCCAGGCCTGGAGAATTTAGCATAGGCTACAGAGAACTTGAATGAGTAACCTTGAAGTTCAGATGACTAAAGGAATTTCAATTTTGAAGTTTTGATGAAGATTTTCAAAGCTTGTGGTTTCAACAATTTGCATGGGTTTTAAAAGATGTTGTTAGCTACCAAAAGTTCTTCTTTCGACATCTTACCCTCATGATTTTACGCTTCTAAGCCACTGAAAGCACATGAAGTGACATAATACTCTTTTTTGTTTTGCTCAAATCGAGGATTTTGTTTCCAGATCATGCGGGAATGGTTTTTAACGAAAGATAAGAATTACAGGGATACAAATCATCATCCCTTTCCATCTTTTGACGTAGATTATAAGGCAAGAAGACTAATTGGCCTTTCTATTTTGGCCAAAATTGCTCAGTTGTCAAAAAAGGAATTCGAAAATGTTATATTGTCTTATGAAGACTATGAAGACTACTGAGGAGATCAAGGATTGTTGAAGACTTAGTTGATAAGGTTTTGACCCTTAAATCAGGATTCAATCCTACACATCATATTAAATTTGATCTTGTTTTATGTTTAGTATATCAAATCTAGTTTTATAGGATCTTAAACATGTTTGTAAAAGCTATAAATCCTATGACTTTTAAGAAAGAATGGGTTAGACTGATAGGGAAGGATGGCATGGGAATTTCCCCATCCCCTATAGAAATGTTTCAAAATCTTTAAGTGACTTTATGAATGAATACAAAGGAATTATATTTCCAGATTCTTGTGTCGTGTTTAAGAGGTGAATTTTTTCCCCTGATGTAACATGTTATTGTCCTGTTTCACATGTTGTTTCTTTCTGTATTGTTTATGAGAAGATGATGTGAAAGATTTGTTCTTAACACCCTGTGCTGGATCGAAACAATATTAATGTTTTCTTCCAAGTTTGGAATGTATAATTCGGATAATCTCTGCTCTACATTTGAAACTAACTTCAATTTATTATTCTTTTCCATTTTATAAGCTCAAAGGATCCACTGACATGATTACCCTGCCTGGTTACATTTTGTCTTAGTTATTCATTCATCTATCATCTTAACATCTTGACTCCATTTTTCCCAATGGACCTCTTCTTTTCTCTCAACCAAAAACCTCTAAAAACAAATCTTCTATCCTCATAGCTAGCCTAAGATCCATGTAGGGCCATTTTGGGGTGGATAACTCCCCCACTCCCAATATTGAACAATAGGTTAGGAAGTGCTAGTTTGGTCCCCAAACACATCAAGGCTATAAATATTCTCTTGGATCAAACCTAGAATGGATATGTAACTAAGATATTCTTCTAAGCTATAAGCAAGAGGTGTTTTACAAATGGAAAACATTGTTGATATGATTACATATCATGAATGGTTTGTATTTCTCAATACTTTATTTTTTTTAACTAAATCTTTTATATGAAATTATATTCATAATGTGTGATGTTAATTGTATGGTTATTCATTATAGTAACTGTCATTGTTTTTTTATCGATACCCCTATCGAAGATGGTCACCAACCACTTGAGAAGGGGACTTGTTCTTTTGTTTTTTTCCCATGAATAATGGAGATCATACTATGTTTCAAATTCTTGTAAAAAAGACAATAACGAAGTTGTTGTTGTCAGATTATTTGCCTCTAGGGAATATGGAAGTAAGGATGTAATAGGGCCTTCTTATCTTGGAATTTTGTGGCCACATCAAGAATCATCACAACATTTAGCTTATCTCACAACAAAGTGTAAAATCACTTAAAATCTTAAAATACAATACACAATGACACATATGTGGAGATTCCATGTTCATGAGAAAGTTGGGGAAAATATTGAACTTATTGTTGTGTATTCTAAAAATCCTAGGATTATGATAAAGAAGGATTCATTGGAGTTCATTGTGGAAGGATATAAAAATCTTAATAAGGTTGTTCTCTATACATGGACAACATTTATAGATTGGTTCTAGCCAACTTCATATTTAAGTCAACAATTAGTACAACTTGCTAGTAAATGGTGAGTGGGAAAAAATTCAAGGGTTGGTATGCAAAGTTGACATGTCATATTCCAAGGAACATCATTTCACATGCTTAGAATGCATGCAAAGTGCTCAAAACGTTGAGTGTTTACTTAAAAAACTCAATTATATGGGTAAAACAAGGTACCCTAAACAATATGCCATGGCTATGTAAATTGTAAACTTAATACATAATTTCCATATTTCGTGTCCTAATTTGAATGCATTTTCTATCCCCTGTGTGCATTTTCATAACAAATGATGCATTTCTAGAGCTAGTGAAAAATGTGTAAATCAAACGAAATGCATATTAAATGATTAATAATTTGTAGATGGAGAATATTTTTGAGAACTTGATCATATGGGGTTGTAGTCCACTTGAGATAATTCATGCATAAACCGTCACATTTCACCATAGGTGATTGTGTAATGCCAATGCTACATCTTTCTAAGCCACTATGGCTTGATTCGTCCTTCAGTGTAATGTGGCAATTTTGTGGTATTTTTGCACAACAATAACATTTTTTAGTTAAAGTGGAAATATAACAATGTATATAGATCAAGAATTTTCTAAGGAACACTAAGAAATTTGGAAATCAATATTTTAAACTTTAAAAATCTTAGGCATGCATTTTGGTAGAAACAAGTTAAAACATGCAAAAACAACGAAATAGCTAAATTGACAAATTGACAACATGCACCTAGAGATTAGTTTTGAAAATATGTGACATGCATTTTGTAGGAAATGTCAATTCATCCATGTCATTTTGTATTCTACATGGAAATCATTTAAGAGTGTCCTATGTGCATTTTTCTAACCCCTCTTATGATGAATTGAACTCTGTTTATTTTACCAAATTTCAAATTTTAACAACAATGAGAATTTTTATCAACTAGAATGCATTTTTAAGCTTATGGAAAGATATGTTATGGATGGTGACATGTCTTTCATGCCTCAAAAACCTTCAAAAGTGCATTTATAATGCAAGGAGTGAATTTTATKTATATTATGCATGTATTCTACTTTTCGCTATGAAGAGCAATGATGTAACTAGTTATAGATTAATCCATTTTGGGCCTCTAGCTACCATGAAGTTCCCCAATATTGTGAGTAATATCAAAGAGACAATCTAGGTCATGGATTTAGCCCAATATCCTTTTATGAAGAAAAATGACAACACACCTCATATTTGAGAAAATGGAGGTTCAAATTCTTCCAAAAGACTACATCCATGACTATTGGCTCCTACAAACTAAGGAACACATTACAAAGAAAATCAAATAATAATAACAAGAAAAAATTAAAATTTAAAAATACATTTTTTAACGAGTGAAATAATATTAAAAGAAACCCTACAAGATAGGTATTTTCATACATCCTTGGCATTGTTCCTTCATGAATATAATAATTTACTATTTCATGTGTATTTATCACCATGCCTACATCATTAGAAATATAGCTATTCTCTTTTCTTTTTTTCTATTGTTCATATATTTTGATGTCATTTGTTATCCCATTTTTATCTTTTGATCACATGTTCAAGAATTTTTCGATGTCTAGTATGGCTTGAAAAAGGGTTATCATTAAAAATATGTATAAGATATTGTACTTCATGTGCAACTTCAATGACCCTAATTCTTTAGATCCATATTCCACTTTAACGCCAAATATCACCTCTAAAGGGCCTATGTGGTGGTTTCGGGCCTTGTCTATGGCCCCTGAGATGTGGAAGTTTCATTTATATGCTAAGGTATTTGTTTTCCTTTATTCACCATGGTCAAGGACCCTAGACCCATCTCGTGGGTGTAAAATATCTTTAATGATTCCAATATCCTAATGAGAGTCCAAAGATATCCATTAGAGGAATCATGCAGTGATTTGAGGCCTATTCATGGCCCCTGAGCCCTACAAGATTTATTCAGGGCTTAAGAACCTTGTTTTGTTCCTCAAATGATGATCAAGGGCCTGAGACCCATCCCTAGTTTGGAAAGCATCCTAAGGGTGTGCATATCACTATTAGAGGCCAAAGATTCCCTTTAGAGGGCCTTTGTGGTGGTTCAAGGTATCCTTCATGGTGCAAAGCCCTAAAGAATTCACTTAAGTTCCTAATTAAGGCCTTTTATTTCCTCTCCCAGCCATGGTTAAAGCCCTCAAACCCATCCCTAGAGAACAAAAACTCACAAATGACACCCATAACCTACTCAAAGGCCAAAGGCCCCCTTCATAGGGAATATGTGTGGTGGTTTAATACCTCATTAATACCTCTATCTCTTCCACCTATTGTTTATAAATGATCATATCAAAATGTATATATATATTATGGATAATTAATAACCCTCACTATCACGGGGTTGAAAATTCTATTCTAGATCCAACAATCATATTTCATAAAACCCCCATTAACTTAGAAACTACTCGAAAGTGTTTAATTACATGAAACCATTTGTGAGCCATCTTACTATATATGTATACTTCAAGAGAAATTATTCCTATTTTTTTTTTATGTAAATTCCTTCTTGTAGTGATGATTGATGAAGGAGTGCCCTCCTTTAACATGCCCTCCTTCATGGTTTGTCTCTGTAGGATGGCCATTCGCTTATTAAGATGCCATTTATTTTACAAGATATTTTTTAATTCCTTTGAATTCCATTTTTTTTGTTTGGTTTCGAGATACTTTATTTTTTACCAAAGAATTTACATTTTAGTTCCTTGGATGTTTCCTCCCTAATTCCACCTTTCAACAATTCTTGCTTGCAAGTTGGGGTGTGAAAACCATAATTGCTCAAATTTGGATCCTATTTATTCTAGTGTTCCTTTATTATCCCATTACAGTGATATGGGCCAATGGTCTGACCTTGCACCTTGTAAGACTTCCCCTATAACCCAAAAACCCTTACTACATATTCTTTTCAAATAATCGAAACCTATCCAATCAGACATCAATCTAGCTTTAGCCTCCCCTTTTATTATTCTAGGTAAAATGGCCATTGGTTGTGGAACTTTACATTAGTCTTAATTCTTCAATAATATGTTTAAAGTATAGGTTGTTCTCTTCTAGCCTTCTATTGCCTCCTTTTTAGCACTAAGGGATGTTATTAGGTTGAAATCACCTTTTATTATCCATAGATATCCAACAACAGTATCCCCTTTGG